>PNEQ01125962.1:0-22850 GCA_003012365.1 Medauroidea extradentata | reverse complement strand
ACTAGTGCAGCAATACTGGCTTAGATATCGGGATGGTGCTCACATGTGACCAGTGCAGCAGTACTGGCTTAGATATCGGGATGGTGCACACATGTGACCAGTGCAGCAGTACTCGCTTATATATCAGGATTGTGTAAATGTGACCAAAGCAGCTGTACTGGCTTAGATATCTGGCTTGTGCACACATATGACCAGTGTACAGTACTGGCTTGTTTATCCTTATTGTGCACACATGTGACCAGTGCAGCAGTACTAGCTTATATATCGGGATTGTGTACATGTGACCAGTGCAGGAGTACTGGCTTCGATTTCGATTCGTGCACACATGCGACCAGTGCAGCAGTACTGGCTTAGTTATCGGGATATTGCTATATATATGATTAGTGCTGCAGTTGCTTCTTAGATATCGGGATTGTGCATATATATGATCAGTGCATCAGTACTGGGTTAGATATCGGGGTTGTGCACTCATGACCAGTGCCGCAGTATTGGCTTTGATATCGGGATTGTGCACACATATGACCAGAGCAGCAGTACTGGCTTAAATATCGGTGTTTTTCCACGAGTTCAGTCCATCAGTACTGGCATAGATATCGGTGTTGTGCCACGAGTTCAGTGCATTAGTACTGGCTTGTATATCGGGATTGTGCACACATGTGACCAGTGCAGCAGTACTGGCTTAGATATCGGGATTGTGCACACATATATCCTGTGGGATTGGTCACTCATATGACCAATGCAGCAGTTCTGGCTTAGCTAGATATCGGGATTGTGCACACATATGACCAGTGCAGCGGTGCTGGTTTAGCTAAATATCGGGGATTGTGCATACATATGACCAGTTCAGCAGTGCTGGCTTAGCTAGATATCGGGATTATGCACACATGTGACCAGTGTAGCAGTGCTGGCTTAGCAAGATATTGGGATTGTGCACACATATGTCCAGTGCAACAGTGCTGGCTTAGATAGCCTACATATCGCTATTGTGAATCTTATGACCAGTGAAGTGTTAAATCCTTGAGAATGTCTGCTTAGAACATCGCGATTGCTTTTTTATCAGGCCATAATAAATGTGTGCTAGTTAACAAAGTTTGAGATCTTGGCTAGCATAGCACGATGTGGGCCGGCAGGTATCAGCGCCTGTCCAGCTTAACAAGAGTTACCTAACCAAGCATAGTCCGGCCTGTACCCGGCGAACCAACCCTGTGCGTGCAAGTAAAGACCCCGTGCACAGCAAGATGCCCGGTGGGGGACCTCGCGAACAACAGTGTTAAGCTTACGCAGCTGGACCGGTTTGGGCCGTGGGACAAAGTAGTAGTTCAGCATGGCCCTGGTGGACCCATTTTAGCTTTTCATTCGGTTAGTAAAGCCCTCCAGGAATATGAAGCAAGCGTATCTTGTACTAGTCCTGCCCTGCCCCTACTAGGTGCCAAACATAGTTGCAGTACTACATTGGGGCCACTGTATGAAACTATACCTGCACCGGCGAGCACCCCGCCAGGCGAGTTACAACCGGGTACAGTTCCTACTCGGCACTCCGCTTTCCAAGAGCATGCAACAACCATGTTCTCTGCCTAGTTATCTAGATAGATGGTGGCCTTGTGATCTACATTCTAGTGCACCATTGCTGGTATAGTTAGCTAGTCGCGTCATGCAGGTATCAGTATTACCAGTGCAACAGTGCTGGTACAGCTAGCTAGTCGCGTCATTATGTAGGTATCTGTATTACCAGTACATCAGTGCTGGTGTAGTTAGCTAGTCGCGTCATTATGTAGGTATCTGTATTATCAGTGCAGCAGTGCTGGTATACTTAGCTAATCACATGGCTGTGTACAAATCTGTGTTTCCAGTGCAGCAGTACACGTGTAGTTGTCTTGTTGCGTTGGAATGCATATATCTGTATTACCAGTGCTGGAATAGTTAGCACGTATCTGCATTATCAGTGCAGAAGTGCTGGAATAGTTAGCACGTGTCCGCATTATCAGTACAGCAGTGCTGGAGTAGTTAGCACGTATCAGCATTATCAGTGCAGCAGAGCTGGAATAGGTAGCTCGTATCAGCATTATCAGTGTGGCTTGTACTGGAATAGTTGGCACGTATCTGCATTATCAGTGCAGCAGTGCTAGTATAGTTAGCTAGTCTTGTCGTTATGCACATATCTGTATTACCAGTGCAGCAGTGCTGGTATAATTAGCACATATCTGTATTATCAATGCAGCAGTGCTGGAATAGTTAATATGTATCCGTATTATCAGTGCAGCAGTGCTGGTATAGTTAGCACGTATAATCATCTGTGCAGCAGGAGTGTTGGTATAGTTAGCACGTATCAGTATTATCTGTGCAGCAGTGCTGGTATAGTTAGCATGTATTTTTGTTAACAGTGCAGCAGTGCTAGTATAGTTAGCTAGTTGCAACGTTACGCAAGTATCATTTTAAACCAGTGCAGCAGTGCTGGTGTAGTTAGCAAAGCACATGGCTATGTACAAATCTGTGTTACCAGTACAGCATTGCTGGAATAGTTAGCTAGACATGTCGTAGTGCACGTATCTGTATTACCAGTCAGCATTGCTGCTATAGTTAGCTAATCACGTGGCTATGCACATATATGTGTTAACAAGTGCAGCAGTGCTGGTACAGTTAGCACGTATCCGTATTATCAGTGTAGTTGTGCTGGTATAGTTAGCACTTATCCGTATTATCAATGTAGCAGTGCTGGTGTAGTTAGCACGTATCCATATTATCAGTGCAGCAGTGTTGGTGTAGTTAGCACGTATCCGTATTATCAGTGCAGCAGTGCTGGAAAAGTTAGCACGTGTTAGCATTATCAGTTCAGCAGTGCTGGAATAGTTAGCACGTATATGCATTATTAGTCCAGCTGTACTGGAATAGTTAGCACGTATCAGCATTATTAGTGCAGCAGTGCTGGAATAGTTAGCACGTATCATCATTATAAGTGCAGCTGTGCTGGAATAGTTAGCACGTATCCGTATTATCAGTGCAACTGTACTGGAATAGTTAGCACGTATCAGCATTATCAGTGCAGCAGAGCTGGAATAGTTTGCACGTATCAGCATTATCAGTGCAGCAGAGCTGGAATAGGTAGCACGCATCAGCATTATCAGTGCAGCAGTGCTGGAATAGGTAGCACGTATCAGCATTATCAGTTCAGCAGTGGTGGAATAGTTGGCATGTGTCAGCATTATCAGTTCAGCAGTGGTGGAATAGTTAGCACGTATCAGCATTATTAGTGCAGTTGGCCTGGAATAGTTAGCATGTATCGGCATTATCAGGGTGGCTGTGCTGGAATAGATAACACGTATCCGTATTATCAGTGCAGCAGTGCTGGTATTGTTAGCTTGTATCCGTAAAATCAGAGCAGCCATGCTGGTTTTGTTGGCACGTATCAGTATTATCTGTGCAGCAGTGTTGGTATAGTTAGCACGTATCCATGTTATCAGTGCAGCAGTGATGGTAAAATTTGCACGTAACCGTATTATCAGTGCAGCAGTGCTGGTGTAGTTCGGACATATCCGTATTATCTGTGCAGAAGTGCTGGTGTAGTTAGCACGTATCCGTATTAACAGTGAAACAGTGCTGGAATAGTCAGCATGTATCAGCATTATCAGTGCAGAAGTGTTGGAATAGTTAGCACATATGACCATTATCAGTGCACCACTGCTGGAATAGTTATCATGTATCAGCATTATCAGTGCAGCAGTGCTGGAATAGTTATCACGTATCCGCATTATAAGTACAGCAGTGCTGGAATTGTTGGCACATATACGTATTATCAGTGCAGCATTACTGGTGTAGTTAGCACGTATCCGTATTATCAGTGCAGCAGTGCTGGTATAGTTAACACGTATCCGTATTAACAGTGCATCAGTGCTGGAATAGTTAGCACGTATCAGCATTATCGTTGCAGCAGTGCTGGAATAGTTGGAATGTATCAGCATTATCAGTGCAGAAGTGCTGGAATAGTTAGCACATATCCGTATTATCAGTGTAGCAGTGTTAGTATAGTTAGCTAGTCGCATCATTATGCATGTATCTGTATTAAAAGTGCAGCAGTGCTGGTATAGTTAGCTAGTCACGTCGTTATGCATGTATCTGTTATCTAGTGCAGCAGTGCTGGTGTAGTTAGCTAATAGCTTGGCTATGTACAAATCCGTTTTACCAGTGCAGCAGTGCTGGTGTAGTTAGCTAATAGCTTGGCTATGTACAAATCCGTTTTACCAGTGCAGCAGTGCTAGTATAGTTAGCTAGTCACGTCGTTATGCACGTATGTGTTAACCAGTGCAGCAGTACTGGTATAGTTAGCACATATTTGTATTATCAGTGCAGCAGTGCTGGTATAGTTAGCACGTATCCGTATTATCAGTGCAGCCTTTCTGCTATAGTTAGCACGTATCAGTATTACCAGTGCATCAGTGCTGGTATAGTTAGCACGTATCAGTATTACCTTTGCAGCAGTGCTGCTGTGTTTATCTACTTAGTCATTATGCAGAAATTACTTTTCAATGCAACAATTTTGATAATCTGAAAATTTAGCAATGCTTACTTTAATGTGCGATGGATTTACAAGTTTCCTCTGTACTTTCTAATACTTGCCCTGATTTGTTTACAAAGTTGTAATATTACAATTTTATTTGAAACATAGTAATGGTGAATTGTGTTACTTACTCTACAGAGGTTAATGAAGAGTTGTTTGGATGGCATATTTCCTTGGAATTCATGTAAGATGTGAATTTAAAATTTATTTCTGGAAATTATTTTTGTATGTTTGTGATGTGATAAAATCGTGCTTAATGAAGGGATGAGGTTGTAAGTGCAACTTTATATAATTTATGTGTACTTGTAAATCCCTTTCTCCCCTTCCAATTGTTTAAAAACCCTTGTTCTCGAGTGTTTCAGGTAATTGTCTTGCAGTACCTTGCTCGGAGTGATGTTGTCGAAATGACCGATGCTGTGCAATTTACTGGTCCAACCATTTGAGATCCCATATAGACTGTTCTTGCATGTCAATGTTTTACAAAGATCAGCATTAGTATCTTGGATGGATCTCTTAAGTCCACGAAGGTTAGTTACGTATGGGAAAATAGTTGCCTAATTTCCTGTAGCAATGGTTTGCTAGGACCGAGTCGCATATATACAAGCAGGATATTTAGCCAGTAAGTGCTCTTATATGTGAAGAATGTGTGTATTGGATGCATTAAGGGCGCGGCTACAGCAATTTTCATCACCATTTTTTTTTTGTACCACATATTTTTTTTTCTTATTTTAGACACAAAATGTGACTAAATTTGGCTCTTGGGAAATTTTTTTATCTATCATAGTTTTCGCGTAATGGCTTGTTAAAGTCATATTTTTGCATGTTTCCGTTTTAACGACTACACTAAAACCAACTGATATACCAAACTCAAAAAAATCACAGTGGATAAAGACGTTGTAGGCTACAATGACATGCTCATGAAATTTAAGAATAAAAATTATTTGAATTTTAAAAAATTGCTGAAACTGAAAATAAAAATTTAAAAAGTTCAATATTTTTTTTTAAATACAAATAATGTTTATTCTTTAATTTTATGAGCATGCCATTGTAGCCTGCAATGTCTTTATCCACTGTGATTTTTTTGAGTTTGGTATATCAGTTAGTTTTAGTGCAGTCGTTAAAACGGAAACATGAAAAATATGACTTTAACAAGCGATTACGCGAAAACTATGAGAGCTAAAAAAAATTCATAAGAGCCAAATTTAGTCACATTTTGTATCTAAAACAAGAAAAAAAATATCTGGTACACAAACAAAATAAAATAATGATGATGAAAATTGTGGTAAACCGCGCCCTTAAGTAATCAGTCTTTACGGCTGCCGTCTACTCCAAGCTTCAAATACGTAGCAGTGTTCGTAAACAGGTTTTTTCTACAAAAATGTTTCGTACGCCCATTTTGCCAACGTAAGAAAATAAAATAAAAATTCAGGCATGGTCGGAGCTTCATTATAAGTGCAACGCTAGATAAAAACCATTTCTAAGCCCTCTACCATTTATAAAAACAGCCTTTTCAGACTGCCGTACTTCAAAATGTTTTAACTGGATGTATGTGAAACTCAGATTGCGACCTGCACTGAACTTGGTTGCAAGCTTTCCACCAATAAAATTATATGGTCACAGCTTAGTCCCATAGTAAAAACCGTTTGACAGGAACTTTGCATGCTAGTTCAGCGCTTGGCTCGGTATGGTGACGTGGCATTTGATGCGCACTTAAAGGTCGACCTTACAGCTCATTCGCTTTAGAGCCTCTCATGCTTGGGTAGGCAGCACCTTTAATGTTTACGTCCTCAACTGGACCTTAGCTGGCTGATGTGCTTCTACTGATGTCAACAAGCTATTGTTGTGTCAACTGCGAGGTGTGATCCTTTTTTGTGGGGATGCATGTGGAGCGATGTCTCACCATTTTGGTTTTCTTAGATTGACATTGTTAAACCACTTCCGCTATTTTCTGTACAGGTTCGGCTTTTGCTTGTTCACATCATACCCCTCCCTCAATGTTTGGGCAATCTTCTACAGTGAGTTTATACGCAGGCTATGCAGAGTTACTTTGAAGGAATGGTAGGTGCGAGTGGTGTCGTAGTTCTGAAGTAGCGAAAGTAGCTGGGCTGTGTTACTGTATACTAAGACGAGAGACTCCATGTCTGCTGGAATGTTGAATGGAAGTAGAGGCGACCTATACTTTTCCAGTCTCTTATACTCTTTATATTTATACATAGATAGTTACTGGATAACTCTTTACGATGAGAATATGTATTTTGTAACTTCAAATGCACCATGGCAGTCTTTAAAAACATGCCTATGGACTCTCAGGTTCTATGATAAGAGTCAACTCTTGAAAAAGATACACATTGAAAAACAAATTCTATTGAAACATGACCTGAAAGGAGACTGAAACTAATTATTTTACTTTCCCTCAAGTATCAAATACTTTTCGTTGATTATAATTAGGTTGATATTGACCTCCACTACCCATGCAAAAGACATTTAATTGCACACTCGTACTGCTATCCCTTGGCTTTACACTAACTCTGTACTGTGCTGTTGCCTCGTGTAGCAACGGTACACTAACTTTCTACTTTAGGCTACTTGATAAAACTTTTAATATTGGTACTGTAAACAGGAAAAATAATACAATTTATATTAAATGCTGAGTTTAAGTAATAATTGAAACACGTTATAAAAACTAAGGAAATATAATTCAGTAAGATGGTACGAAGGTTTTCAGTGCAAAGGCTAGTGTTGCCATGTATATTGAGATTCTTGTAAAGAGGTCTTAGTTACTTGTATCTATGTCATATTCTCTATCTTAAGGGCGCCGCCTACCCACACGAGGCCCAAAAGTAACTGAGCTGTGAGGTCGACCTTGAAGCGCGCATCAAATGCTGCGTTGCCTCAACAAGCCAAGCACTGAACTAACGTTGAAGCTTCCTGCAGAACTGTTCTTGCTAAGAGACATTAAGAGGTGACCATGTAATTTTATTGGTAAAAATCTGAATTTTAAGTTCAGTGCAGGTCGCAATATGAGCTTCACATACATTCGGTCGATACACTTTGAAGTACGGCAGTCTGAAAAGGCCATTTTTAGCCATTTTGGAGGGCCTAGAAATGGTGTTTTTGAGAATGACGTCTTGACCATGAGGTTCCGACCTTGTCTGAAGTTTTGCTTTACATATGTTCGCACAATATGTACAAGTGGAATATTTTCATAGAAAAAAACTTGTTTACAAACACACTGCAACACATTTGAAGCATGGGGTAAGGCATCTGCCTTAATTGCTGTTGCTGAAAGTCTAAAGTGGAGAGCTTTACCAGAGGTAGTTAAATAGACTCGCAGAAGTTGGTATGGATGTATTTAGACAGGAAACTATCCTTCTGCCCTAACTATCCTTCATTCAGTCGCCTAAACTAAATTACTTAAGTTCTTTTACTTCCGCGTTGGTGGTTTAAAGTGAGGGAGTTAAATGTGTAATGTTGGTAATTTGTGCTGAAGTAATTTACATAGTGCTACACCTGATATAAGCAGTGTATGTGCTTGATATTACGTAATGTTCCACAGAAGCAGTCATTGTGTCTCCGCAAGGAGCAAGTCTTCACACAGATGTGTGCTAGGAACATCGCTCTGTCTTCTTAGTGTCTAAAACTTGCCAATGTTGCGACTGATATTGATTGATATTGATAACGACTACATGATGACTAGGAACAAGTTCGTCGTCGGCTACTGTTAAGTCTTCACACCTCGTACAAACACAGTTCAATTTTTGCTAAGTAATTATTTTATTGTTATCGTGCTTAAGGTTTTTAATTTTGTGAGACCTTGATGTTCTGAACAGAAATACTTTACATTTTTTAGTGACAATTTAATGTATCTGTGGCTTAGTGCAAGAACAACCAATGTCAAAATATTCTGTGTGTTAATCATAGAATGCCTGATTAACACACGTGGTGTACAGAGATTGGTCGTTCTTGCATTAAGTTTCAGATGAAGTATTAAATTTGTGTCTTACTTGCCTAATATCTGATGTTTCATATTTAACACGTACCTTTCCTATTATTAATTACAAACTAGGCATGTACATGAAATCATATTGCATCAGAGCTACTCCAGTTGTCGCAAGCAATTGTATGAAACTGTCAGAAAAAATTCTGGTGGAAGATTTCTTTGGTTTAATAGTGTCACGACTTGTGTAATGTTGGCTAGGTTGTGGGATTTGTTCTCCTGCAATATATAGTTTCGGTAAATCAAACCTTTGCTGACAAGATTATGACATGCATTTGTACTGCTGGACTGTAGTGTAGAACATAGTAGTGTAGCGTAGAACATGGTAGTGTAGAGTAGAACATGGTAGTGTAGAGTAGAACATGGTAGTGTAGTGTAGAACATGGTAGTGCAGTGCAGAACATGGTAGTGCAGTGTAGAACATGGTAGTGCAGTGTAGAACATGGTAGTGTAGTGTAGAACATGGTAGTGCAGTGTAGAACATGGTAGTGCAGTGTAGAACATGGTAGTGTAGTGTAGAACATGGTAGTGCAGTGTAGAACATGGTAGTGTAGTGTAGTGTAGAACATGGTAGTGTAGTGTAGAACATGGTAGTGTAGTGTAGTGGGTAGTGGTGCTGCAGGACAGATGTCTTGTTGTAATAATTGGCAGTTTAGGAAATCCTGTATGTAACGCTTATTGCAGTATTGGGGAACACTTAAAGGGGGCCACGCTGGATGCATTACAGACACAGCAAATACAGTTTACTGGCGTAATTTAAGACAGCTGAATCGCGTACCGAGAGCTTAAATTTCACTATTTACCATATATTTTTTAGCATTTTTTTTTTCAGAAGCACCTTGTGTTTGATAGAATAAGTGTATAATCCTAAATGTTTATTTGTAGCCCACTTGACTTGATTTTATGTGTATTTATGTTGTATTTTTCTGCCTACTATAATGTATTTTCATAAATTTTATTTTTATAATGTATTTTTGTAAAAAATTTATAATTTTATGTGTTTTTAAAATTTTTCTAAAATAATTTTCTTTGTGTTTTGTGATATTTTTCTTATTTTCATAATGTATTTTTGAAAAAAAAAAGTTATTTTTATAATTTTTTTTTGGAAAGTGTTTATTGTAAAATGAAACTTACAGAAATTTTTTAATTTCATATTTTCCTTCTTTTTAATGGCTAACATGCAAATAAAATGTATTTAAATCTAAATTAGGCTTGGTGTTTTTACTGAACTTCAACATACCTATTTCCTGCATATGGTGATGCTAATAATATTAATCAATATAACTTAAGACTTGACTAAAATTCTGTTTTACATTGTTAACCCCTTAAGTGTCTAGTTTTTTTGAGTATTTTGTTCTAAAAAAGGTCAGGTTATTTATTGCTGTTTTAAATTCATTATAACTTCACTGAATCACAAAAATAGGCAAATTAATAAGGAAAATTCCTATTTTTTTATTATATTTTTATTCAAAAGTGTGTCTAATTTAATGAACAACAGTATCATACTTTCATTGCGCCTGTGTAACTCCAGAAAAACTTAAATGAAATGATCAATCTGTTTTGCGTGGCAAAAACATGATCGGCCATGTTTAATTCTCTGTGACATCATGATACAGTACATTTAAATGTACGTAAACGACAGCAACATACGTTCAAGTCGTGAAATTGTGTTAAATAAGATAGTTAATGCGGTAAAATCTAGTATAGCTTGAACTTCGAAGGGTATAAAAATGGATAATAGTTCGTTTCGCAGGAATAAAATTCAATTTACTCGGAATAAAATCTTAACTTTAGCGCAGTTTGATAAATCCAGGTGAACTGCACGGTTTAAGCTTCAAGAAGAGACTTAATAGTCTGCTATTAATGACAAAAATACAATACACGTATGTAATGCTGTATTATGTACAACATGACACGGGTAGCAGAAAATCAATAAGTTCTTTTAAGTTAAAAATTGCAGTCAATAGCATGAAGTTTGTGACGAAATCTCTACAGCTGTAGTGTTTTGGCTGTTCCAATGACTGTAGCAACGTCATTAGCCAATAGGCGAGTTGAACACCCGTGATTGGTCGATAATTTGAGGGGTGGGCGGGGTCTTGCAAAACTTGCCCCGAGATGGCAGCACAGTTCTCAATGCCGTTCACGATAAACGTAAAAATTACTGAGAGGAAAATGTACTTGTAATAAAATAATTGATCTGCCATGTTATTTTACTTATTCGTGCAACTAGAATGTCGATCATGGTCAGTGCCAGGCTTGGTTAAACACATTCCATACATAAGCTTGATAGGTTCACTTTTTGTACGCATGTGAACTTCGTTCGTCTGACCTTTCAAATCTAAACTTATGATAATGTATTGCATATGAAACATTAAACTGAATTCGTATTAAGTTATCTCTCTAGAATTTAAATTAAATTTACATAAACTCAAACCTATAACTAAAACGTCTCAATGTGTGAGTGAGAGCTAGGCCTACTAATACAGTGCTGTCTTCACTCGTTTAAAACCAACTCGAGTGAAATAAATCTTTGTTGTTGGCTGCCAAATCAACAACCATACATGCCTAAACAACGGGCGAATTCCCAGAATTAACTTTTACTTTACCGGGTTCACTAAATTTTATTAGTTTAGTAAGTCGTTGAAAAATTCCAATACACACAATAGTGCCTGGCGTGCGGTGGCTAACCAAAACAAGTAAGACTACGTCATAAATGTGTTAGCCAATAAGAACGCGTTTTCAATGTTTGTGGCGACGTTTGAAAATATAGCATTTTTAAAGCTGAATAATTCGAAAATTACAATGTTCACAGAGCTATTGCTTTGCCTGGCTGCATTTAGTGCCGAAATAATTCGGATAAATAAGGTAAACATTAAAAATTTTTTCTAGGAATTTTCCCTATTCATATGAAAATTGTTATTTAAGTATGAGTAAATTAAAATTTATTAAAAAAAATCATAGCCAAATTTTAAAAATATTTTTACACAACATTCTCACATGTTATTTTTTTCAAATGTATAAAATTGAAATTTTTTTATTTAGAACTACTTCTTATGTTACTTCTAGAGCATTGATTTCCAGAATATTCAGGGACCTATTCTTGTAAATTATTTGTTGTCCAAAATATTTTACATAAATAATCCCTATGCCTTGAGCAAAAAACTTTTTTTGCATACACATTTCACAACACTTGAATGCATTACATGAAAAACAAAACAAATTTACACAACAAATAAATGACGTTTTTTTACAATTAGAATATGTATTGTTTTATGTCCACTTATCAATAATCCCTCCTGTTGTAGAAAAAAAAATTTGCACACATGTCATGACACTTGAAATCATTACATGGAAAAATTATAAACCTACAAAACTATAAATAAAAACTTGATGTATTGTTACTCGAATATTTACAAATTGTTATCCACAATGTTTTGAATGTATATTGTTGTGAGCCATTAATTTTTTTTAAATAGTTTACATAAATTATTTTTTCACGTTAGCATGAAACAATTTTTGCATACAGAATTCAAGCTATTTCAAGATGTTTTATACGAAAAAAATTTTCAAACACAGTATATCTAAGTACAGATGTTTACAAACCAGGAAGCTACAAAAATGCAACTAAAATCCTCATCTACCAGCTACAGTGTACTCACTGCAATGCAGAGTATATCAGCCTAACCACCAACACTCTCAGACAGAGGATGAATGGCCACAGAGCTGACACCAAAAAAGCCATAGCTGAAGCGGAGGTTGATCCACATGAGAAGCTAGTGGCTGCACATGCAGCACTTCATAACTCCAACTTTGATTCCTGTTATACAACCAGAGTGGTGAGGGCCCTACCACAGTTGAAAAACAATGTCGTGTATAGTATTTACTGGAATACAGTGTCTGTGTACCATGTATGGTTATCAAGACTACAGTACTCAATTCTGGTATTATCGACAACTATTTCCGAAGAAATGAAACCTTTCCAACTAAATTAAATTATAGATTTATTGACATGGTAATAAAAGAAAGACTACCTGTAAATCAAGTATGCTGACTTGGTGAAGAAAAAAAAAAAAAAAAAAAAAAAAAAAAAAAAAAAAAAAAAAAAAAAAAAAAAAAAAAAAAAAAAAAAAAAAAAAAAAAAAAATAGAAGTAGCTAACACGTCCTTACATTACTGAAATTCAGCACAAAAAAAAAATAAATATATTCTCTGTATTTAAATTAAACTTTAAATTTGGCAGCTTCAATTACCACGAGTTGATAAGACCCTGGGAAAACCACATAATTTCTCCAAGATAGAAAATATTGGAAACTAGCCAGAAAATAAAATCTTATGCCAGAAAATAAAATCTTAAGCCTCCAAATAGCTCAAAATTTAGTTTTAATAAATGCGGTAGAGATGAAAAACGTCCCTCAGGACTACTGAGATTACTTTCAAGTCCCAGTAAGAAAAGGAAAATTACGAAACTGCCGAAAAACACATCGCTGCACATTTCAAACAAAAATTCCGCAGTTTCTGGTCAAGACATTTAGGCAGTGATATGCTAGAAGCAAAAAGTTTGTCCACAAAAGTAAATTTTCTATGCAAGGCCTTTACTCACGAACTTTCTTCTTGTATGGCGTCATCTCATTCGCCGATACGCTAGTTTTCAACACCAAAATTAATTACGATTACGGAATCGTCGGGTCTCTTCAAACACACCCGCGATTTCCCGACCTGAAAATACATTGCTGGGTCTCTAGAAAATCTACAAAAAAATTACGATGGCGCTGGCTACGAAATATTTGCCAGCGAGCGAAATTAAAACGTCCATCTTATCGTCGAACCCAGCATAGAGATAATCCACACCCACGCACACGATTATTGCCGCATTCAAAGCATCGCGCGCGAGCCGAAAAAGGTATTTGGGTCAGAGATTATCTCGAAGGCAATAAAAAAAACACAAATCATCCAATATCGCGGTAACGAACTAAACGTAAAACAAAACTAAACCCGAAACTAAAGAAAATTAATTACAAGAGTCTACATAATAAATAAACAAAAATAATACTACTGGATGTGTACTAAACTTCACAGATAAACAAAGCTATCTATCTGGGGCATTCATTAACTAACCAAAACAAATTTAAAACCTATAAATTACCATTATTTAACATGCCAAATACAATTAGTTACAATCAAAATTTAAAAAAAATCAAAGAAATTACATAACCAACATATACCAAAATCCTTCTATAGCTAAATGCTATAACAAAAACAAAGCAGAATTATGACGCTGGGAACTGGCACATCAATACATCACAAAATCCAGACAGCCCCCTGGCATTAACCTCAGATAACAAACCCACATTTCAAACTTCCCGCCGCACCATGTATGTGTGTTTCTATCTGTAAGTACCATCCTGTGAGTACTTGTGCACAATTCTTTCTGTTTTAATTGTAATGAGTAGCCTAGCAGCCTTTCCCGCCATTGTCCTATTATGTTTACGGACTTGTTATCCTAAACAATCAGAGGATATATTGTTGCACCATTTGCATCAATCAGTTACCAAAAGATTTTTCACCAATCATTCCTTCTCATTTGGCAAGGGAACAATTTGTTCACACAGTTTATGACACTCCTAATATTTGTTGCATGCATTCATTATTAAAAAAAACAGTTTACATGTAATTCCTTCATGTTTATGAAAAAAATTACATGCAAATTTCATGACACTTGAAAGAATTACGCGAGAAAAAAAAATGTACATGTTTTTACACGAAGTGTATTTTAAAATTAATCATGTATTGCTACCTATTATTCAATTTACATAACAGTACACATCAATTACCTCTCTTCATTTGATGCGTACCTCGGGTGAGATCGGGATAGCGAACTACGCTGTTGATGTGGAGAAGGGCGGCAGCAATACTCCCCAGGTACTGCACTTTGAGACTCTTAGGCCTTAGGGTGTTGTTTGTTCGGTGTGTTTGGTATCCCACTCGACGCGTTGATGTGTGTGATTGAGTGGTGAAAGCACGTGAATGGTTTAACACATATGACACTGACTATACAGGAACTACACACTTACTGGATGTTGGCCCCAGTACGCCTGATAACTTACGTTGCTTACACTGGCAATATTAGGTGTCTTGAAATGAGGTAAACAGTATTTCACTTACAGATTATTTATTACGCTTACGTTACACAGTGCCAACCTAAGGTCTGGATTACGCACGCAGCGAGGTAAATGTAGTGATGAGTCCCTTGCAGTAACAATAACCCTAAAGCACACGATAGTGCACGTGATAGTGAACTTTGCATAGTGACTACGACCGGCTGGTATATCGTCCGTGGTTGGCGAGTGATCAGTGTGGAGCTGGTGTACGAAAGGTGAGTCTACGACACCAGAAGGTGTACCTCCTTAAGCAGCGAGGGGCTGGCGGCCACTATGATGGACCGTCAGGTTCGCTTGGAAGCTGGCGTAGAGAGTTGAGTTGCGGTGAGCACGTGCCTAACTAATGTGTCACAAGGCAGCAGTTCCCGTGCACGTTGTAGTGTGGTAGGGCTCTACAAGTGATGTTAGCGGTACAGTGCGAAAACGGTGGCGAGCTATGCTAGGCCGGTGGTGGGGTGAATGGCACGTAACACGCTGCACACAGAGTGATGCTCTCAACGAGATGAATTGCGTGAGTGCATGATAATGAAATGAATGTACAACGTACTGCTCACATGTATGCTGAACACAATGGCGGTGTAATAACCTGCACGTGGTCGGTCACAAAAACATTTATTACGCCCTTAAAATGTTACGCGAATACTAAATAACCCTAGCAACGCGTGTGAAAAATTATGCCGAATAAAACAATACCAAAACGAACCTCG
Organism: Medauroidea extradentata; assembly: GCA_003012365.1. Taxonomy (NCBI): domain Eukaryota; kingdom Metazoa; phylum Arthropoda; class Insecta; order Phasmatodea; family Phasmatidae; genus Medauroidea; species Medauroidea extradentata. The sequence continues at coordinate 7,437 of PNEQ01125962.1, read as the reverse complement.
TATGGTGGAGGATGAGTGCCGTGGCTCCCGATACTAAAGTCCCTAACCACGTGGCGGTGGTGATGCCGACGCAGTGTTTAAGTTAAAAATACCAAAATGGTCACAATTATTAGGTTAAGCGGATGCACAATGCAATGGGGAATATCTGGTAACGTGTGCCACGCAAAGGTGAACCGGTATACTAACGAGACTATGGGAAACTAACAATCAGTGAAACAAAAGATGATGAGCACACGGACAGGCGTCTTACCTCTCCAGAAGACTATGACAAACTGCCACGAGGAAGGCTGCCGCTAGGGGCTCCTTGCCTCGCTACAGGGTTTACACACTTCCGGTACCTCGTGCGTGTGAAATATTAATATTTTATGAAAATGGCACACACTAAATTACATAATAAATGGCGTAACATATTTTGCTGATATTGAATGATGCATTTCCAAATGTCTGGTGAAAACACGAAAGTAAACATAGTGAACGTGGTACCCCTTGATGGCCTTCGGCACACACTATGGGGTTGCGGGACGATTATGGGAGAGTCTGAGAATACTTTTGGGTGGGTGGAAAAGGACACACTGGTGCCATTATGGGCTCAACCCATACGCTGGCCCTGCGGCCGGCGTCACATTTAGCATGAAACTAATTTTTATACAGGTTTCATATAGTTCAAAAACACTACGTAAAAAATTACAAAATTACTCAACAAATAAATGCAACTTATATCTTATTGTTTTATACAAATGATAACATTGCTGGAAAGCCTGGAAAACACGTAACTGAAAACAAAACTACAAATTTACTCATTGATTCATTGGCAATATAATTTTACTACATAAAATATACTATTATTTTTCAGTGAATTCCCTTTCTATATTCATCATTTTACATTTATTTGCATGGATGTTCACAGAACTGAACAATATAACACTCAAAGTATAAAATTACAGATATATTAAAAATTTGCACACATACAAAAAATATTTCAAACGAACCCACTTCACAGTGTTCTACATGCTGTCAGGTGCATTCTTATTTTCATCTCTAAGATATCCAATAAACTCAATGCAATAATTTTATAAATTTGTTTTGGTGTGATATAGCCGAAAACAAGGTGCAGCACAGAGCCTAACGTTACATTCAGGGCAGTAGTACCTGCTTTCCTATCTCACTTTCTTTCCTTTATCATCCTTTTTAGAAGAATGCACGGTACACTGATGAGTTGGAGCCTTTTTCTTGTCTGTGGCGGGTATACACTCTGGGAAATGACGTGCAGTCAGTCGTAATGGGTTTGGTGTTGTACTTGGGCGTCCTCCACGGGAAGAAAATTCTTGACTGTGATACTTTTCTAGCATTTTCTCAATCATCAAGAGTCTACAATCCAGAGGGCTGAGCTTTCCACTGGATTTTGTGTACATTATGTACGAATTGAAAACTGCCTGTTCAAAAATGTGGAGAAAAAATTTTTTGTAATATTTTTTCCCGCGTTTTCTAGGAACAGAATAGCTGGCAAAATGCTGGTTAGCTCTGTCAACGCCTCCCATTGTAAAATTATAGTCGACGACTGCTCCCGGTTTTTTGAGTGTTTTGTTATTTTTCTTGATCTCAATTATTTCACTATTGTGAATTGTTGACAACAAACACACACTTTTTTGTCCTTCTTACGCATAGCAGTCACTTTTCCACGCTGCGGTGCTACGATATCTCCTCTCTTTAGCTTACCTCTTTTTAGTGTTTCTGGCATGTCTTTACGGTACAGTCTGACGGTGCCATACATGTCAGTCCTGTGGCTAAGCAGAATGTCTGCAAGCTGAGGAGATGAATAAAAATTATCTAGAGTAATACAATAACCTTTGTCGAACAAAGGTCGAGCTAATGTTATCACTATTTGTGAAGAAATGGGAAAGTGAATGTATTCTCCATCAAAAACTGTTTCCTTGCCTGTATAAATGATGAACTTCCAAATGTAACCACTTTTAGATTCACAAAGCATGAAAGTTTTGATGCGGAATCGTGCACATTTTTCAGGGATATACTGAACCCACCCTAGTCTGCCTTTGTAGAGCATGAGACTCTCGTCAATTCTGACGTCCCTGTCTGGTGTGTACAATTTCTGAAATGTTTCACCTGCGTATTTGACAACTGGCAAAATTTTATTTAACTTATAGCAAGGATGGTTTTCTGGGTCGTAAGTTTCGTTGTCTGGAAAGTGAAGAAACCGTTTCAACAAAATGAATCTGCGGTATGACATCAACTTAGGAAAAATTGGAGCTTGCAAAAGTGGATTTTTGCTCCAATATAGCTTCTTTACTGGCATATTTATAATGCTTTAAACCAAAATGATTGCCAGGAAAGTTCGAATCTCATGGTTCGTTGTGGCATGCGACATGGACCCACGAACCATGGCTTCATCAGCTCGTAGATGCTGTTCAACATAGCAATTTGTCTCGTTTGTAATTATTCTAATCAAATGTTCATCAAAAAATTGTAAAATGTCAGTAGCTGGGTCAGTGTCAACATTTATTTTCAATTCAGAAAGGAATGGAAACCTTGGCGGAGAAAGTGGTAAAGAACCTTGATTTACTGTACACCACTGCCTAACATCTGCCAAAGCACTGCTTCCATCATCTTCACTACAACTATCACTTGACAAAGATACTCGCTTCCCGATGCACTTATTTCTAAATCATCATCACTGTCACTGTCCATTGTTTTTTGAGTGACAAACTTACATAAATAATGTAAGGAAACACTGCTCACATTGCTAACCACAAAATTTAATTATTATAAAACTGCAATAGAAGTGCTACACCTAAATAATCAGCGAATAAACGTAACACAAAAAATATAAACCAATAAGAATTTTTCCCTACTCACGACTACTGATTTACGAAGGTGTTATTGTACTGCAAATTCTAAGTCGGTATAACATTTAACATGTTCACAATAGAAAAAAGCGTGGCAAAACAGATTGTTCCGGCGTTGTAATCTTTTATCTGCGTAATATTACAATCGCGCTTCATACAACTTTAACACCATCTCGTTTGAGCGCATGTAACGACAAACTTCTCGCTAATTCCGGAGCAATCACGCTACTAAATAAACCTTTGGCACCATCTAGATACTGCACATATAACTAAACAACGTAGGCTGATACTGTGCTGCTACCTGATGCTGAGTTTTGATCTAAGACTTGAAGAAAAACAATAGCATAAATCGCCGCACATAAAAAACTATAACTCCGCAGCAATCGTGCTACAGAATGCACCTTCAGCGCCATCTAGTTATCGCAAATGTAACTCATCAATGCTTGGCCATAACGTGCTGTAACCTAATGAAAAACTTTAAACTACGTTCACAGATGTTGAAGCACGAGATATATGAGGCAAATAATTTTCAGCACGGACATTTCAGACTTGCACGAGATATCTCGGGCAAATAACTTTGGAGCATAAGCGTATGCCCAAATTATCTCGGGCAAATGTCTTAACGGGTTAAATTCATACGGAACACTAACAATTGGTAAATTTATTACTGAATTAAAAACTGAAATGGTAATTGTCTGTTGATCGTCTGACAAGTTAGTAATGTAAGCCACAGATAAATTAATACATACTAAATTCAATAGTTTCACATAACGAAAAATGAATTATTAAAAAAAATTAATCAACTTGTTACATTGCAGGATGTGCCCCCACATGTCATTACATTGGTATTTCTTAGACCAATTATGTATTTATAGTTATTTGTTGGTTTAAAGGACAGTAAATTTATTATGTTTGTGCAAGCATTAACATACAAAAATTAGAAAAATTCTTAGGGAATTTTGCAGAGAAATTTTTGTACAAGTATCGCCAATTTAAATCAGTTGACAGTGCTATTCAGAAAAACCGAAGTTTGCTAAAAAAGTAAAACTTGAATTAAAAAAAAAAAAAACTCGGGCTGTAAATTTTGACGAGTTGGGAATCCGCAAATTCCAGATGATGCTGCAGTATCAGGTCAAGATACACATGTTATTTTAATATTGTTAATCACAGGATACATTTATAATATATCAGACCAGTAAAAGTTGCTCCCAATCTTACAAAAACAGTAAGAACTGATCATAAATTATAGCAAAGAACAATCTCTCACACCAGCTTTCAAACAAAAAAAAAAGCATCAAAATCGGTCCATTCGTTCGGGGTTAACAATATATTTATTGTAGAGTGGCCCCATATGAATGCTTAAATTATTTTTTTTTTACTTAATTCTTAATTGGACACAATCCATAAAATGGAATAACTACATTAACCTTGAAATGTTAGTTACAACATTGCAAGTTTTTAAACACACTAATTATTACTAGTTACGCATAAGACAAATTATAATTAAAACAGATGATTTTCTTTAATGCATTCTTGAACAAGATGCACTGTACCGAACTGAAAAGCAGTTGTGACATAATTACTTTACCTACATTCTTAAATTTTAATATTTCCGCTACTAAATTAAGAGTTTAGCTGGGTGCCTTAAAATTTTAGCATCTATGTTCGGTTTGTACACAAATATGTAGTTGTAAGAAATGCAAATCTGCGATCACGCCAATGGAGAGTGGTTAAACTGCCCGCCTTGAAATACCAAATAAATATTATATCTCCTACGCAATCTTTAAAACTTTTGCTAGTTTTAAAATATGCAGCTGAATTAAAGGAATGGCTATAAAAGAATTGTGTTGCAAAGGGCGGTTGAGGAAACATGTCGACCTGACATTTCCACGTATTTCAGTTTTCACAATCAAAACTAAACTCGAGGTAAAATCACCCTGCATTTTACCTTGATACATTTCAGGTTTATCTACGGTGGTGCAGTGTTGTGTAGAGATACGGCGAACAAGAAAAAAAACCTAGGTTTCCAGGAACAAGTCTGCTTCACAACTAAACCTTGTTATAGCTTATCATAGGAGGGAAGGATGACTGACTAAAGATGAACCTTGCATTATTAGTCCAATAAGACAATCCATTTGTTGCCAAACAGTTCTGTGCTTTAAAAGTCTGATACAATGTGGAATGACCAGCAGACAAAGCAATATCCTAACTAGTCAAATTCAGGTCCACTGTATTAGCACAGTTTTTATTTACCTTTGTGTAATTAAATTTAAGAAAGTGTTATGTTGCAATAGTTTTAAAATATACGTACAGTAATGTAACTATTAATATAAATTGTACCAGTTGTATTGCTGTAAAATGGATTGTAGCGATTCATATACTTGCTGCAGACCGGCCTTTGGCTGAAATTAACGTGCGTAAACAAATAATAAACAAATAAATAAAGCAAGTACACCACGCGAATGCTGGGTTAGACAAAAATGTGAGCGACCAAATGTTGTTAAATGACCTACAATGAACACTGTAACATGGCACTGTATTTAGTCCGTGCGCGCCACACATATCCAGCTACTGTTCTGACCTGCATGTTACAATCTTGAGAATCTAAACAAGATTCCAAGTTTACTTTACATAACATGTAAAATTTTCATTCATTCATGAGTTGTGGGGCACAGCCCCTGGCCTTGGCAGAAACAACGTATAGCCAATACACAATTTAAGTCTGCGCAGTAGCGCACAGTCGAAAATATACAAAAAGACGTGATGGGAGACAAAATGGCCTAAGGATTCAAAAGAATCCACAACTAGCGGAAATACACATCGAAGTTAAGTAGACTCGCGGTCAAAAGGGGTGCCGCACCAGCACTATGCGTAAAAGATCATACAACAGTCACAGTTGGCTGCTACAGAACTGCAACATGTAAAATAAATGGACATGGAATGCAAGAGTGGCCTTCTCTGTGTATGTTGCCAATATATGCACGGAAGATCTCGTCGTACAAATAGGCAACTAAATTTTATTCTCCCATTTAGGTTTAACAGTTGTCGAGAAAGACTGGCATTTGTGAATAATTGTCAAAGCTTTAAACTTTCTTTTTACGAAAGAATGTGTCTGGTGAGGAAGCATGACTGTTGTCTGAAACATCAGTCTGATCCCAGAGATTGCATTTGTGATACGGTGGAGCACTTTAAAATGTATGCCTAGGTATAGGAAAATAAGTCTTTGTATCACACTGCGCATGCAGTTTCTTCAGAGGTCTCAATTGCCTAGGCTATATTCCCACGCAGCGCAAAAGTTTGTCATGTTTCAGAAAAGTTTCTTCTGAAACATTGAAATGTTCTGCAATGTTTCTGATATATAAATATATCCCCTCTCAAATCATTCCATAGAAAGTTGCCAGAAACATTTGTGTTGTGTATCTGGATTGTTTAAAAATGCATAGCTTAAATATTACTCTCATACATTGAAATGTATCCGTAATGCTTCTGCAGTGTCCCAGATATGTATCCGTCTCTCGTCTCAGAAAAGTATCACTGCAGCATAAACAGGACATCCCAGCATATTGTTTCAGAAATGTTTCGGGCAAATATTAGTGTAATGTTTTTAAGAAATAAAAATGACTTGCATTTGATAGGTTATTTTTCATTTCGAACAAATATTTCAGAGCTGTATCTCAGATATATTTAACTTTTATGACATTGAAATGTGTGTTGATTTCAGACACTTTATTACTTTTTCTCTTGAATGTTTCATTAGGTCTACTCAAATACATAACTAGGAAATTTACTCATATGTCTGAATGTAGCCTATAGAAAATACATATTGGAAATTATTAGGGTTGTGCAAATATTCGAAAGAAAGTTTGAATAGTAAATCTGAACTATTCGTATTCGAAAAACGAATACCAGATTCCCAAAGTTCGAAGTATTCTAACAGTTTCGAATAGTGAATTTTAAACAATTCTTAATATAATCTGAGCGGGTAACAAGGCTAGTTCTACTTGCAAGCATAACATAATTTCACGGATTTTCCCATTTTGCTGGAAAGAACCTGAAAAAGGTCTTTATCAGTATCCATGTAAACAATCAAATACTGAGTGACCGTGTTTAGTTGGTAACAGTTGTCTGCTTTTCTTTTGTTTTTTTGTAGCAGTTTGTAAGTAGCCATCATGGCGTATGAATGTTTATAAAGGAGAAGTAAAAGGTTTCGTAGTACAAAGCTTGGTTTTTATAACAGGTTATGGACCCAGACACGAAATCGAAAGGAATAGGAAATTACTGTTTCGCTAGTAGTAAAAGAAAATAGCGTGACCCGGTGGTAGCTGTGTAAACAAAGTACGGGGTCGTGTGTAAACAATGGAGACCGACAAAAGTGTAATTCTCCTGAAAGGAAAAGGTAACTGGGATACGTGGTGCTTTCAACTTAAAATAATTCTGGCAGCTAAAGGATGTCTGGATGTTGTTGAAAATGATTTGAAGCCAAAGGATGCTACATCATCCGACTTCAAGGAATGGATGCAAAAGGATATTAAAGCTCGCGAAATTATTGCTACCAGGATGGATGAAGTTAACATAA
>PNEQ01125961.1:65500-117119 GCA_003012365.1 Medauroidea extradentata | reverse complement strand
ACTGTGGGCCGTTATCACTATACACAATATTTGGAATTCCATACCTGGAAAAAACAGACTTCAATTTATTTATAGTGTCTTCACTGGACATGTCCCTGAGCTCCTCTATTTCTACAAACTTTGTGAAATAGTCTACCACCAATATATAATTCTTCTGAAAGAGTGCAAATATATCCGTGCCAACAGCCATCCACGGTCCTGTTATAACTAAAGATAGTTAGGTATTTGCCAGGAAAGTTGAGTGTGTAAGGTTGGCAAGGATGGACGGGAAGTAGAGTCAAGATGGAGAGCTAGTGTAAGTAGTGAGTCTTATGGTTGTATTTCAGAATCTGTAATAAGCTGTAAAATAAAGTAACTTGAAGCATGAAACTGAGTGTGGTTAATTGTAGATAATATTATATAATCAAAGGATACATAACATAATTGTAGTACCTAAGTCACTACGGAAGGAGATGTTGAGTCGCATACATTATAATCACTTGGGTATCTCAAAGTGTAAACATCGAGCCAGACAACATTTGTATTGGCCCAATATGGGATCACAAAGTTAGTTATTCTCTATCATGAGTTTTACATTCTGATATGTTGTGCACACACATGCAGTGTGTGTGCCACTTTAGCCAGGTAGAACACAACATTTGTGCCTCAGCTTTGCAAATTTTGAGAAACCTATTTTCATGTCAGGAAACTTATCTTTAAAATTTTTGAGAGCCTCCTTAAGGTTACATAAGATAAGCCTTTTATAAACCTTTGAGTTACTTTCACATTGTTCGATTATCACTACACAAACTTTTATACCAGGCATTTCTCTGCTTACTTCATCACATTCATAAAATTAATCAACCATTTCAGCAATTTCTTCCTGGTTTGGAATTAGGACTTTCTAATATTTATTTAGGTATTATTTTTATTTTTTTAAACTGAAGTGCCAAACCATGACAGTTAAAGTGTGTTAAATTCACGCAGTATCTTTCCTGTAAACATGTTAGAATCAGTAGCTTTTTGGTTTGGTTTGTACAATTACAAATGTTTAAGTAGTAGTATATATATCAATATATTTGCCATTTTCTGATAAAATATGTCAACATCTTAAAAGTTTTTGTTTCATAGATGCTTTTTTTTTTACACATGGCATACAGTATTTCTTAGATTATAGTTTCTTATTGATGGGAGGCTCACCTATCTCTTGAAAAGATGTGTTAGCGTGTCAACAATCTCTTATGTTGGGATGAAGACGTGCTTCCAGAACCACCTTATGATGAAATATATTTACAGAACGTTATGTCATGACAAGGTCACTTCTCCCATGTTGAAACTGAACCAAATTTGTAAATAATAATTCCAACAGCCAACCACCTACCTAACAGCAATCAAATTAAAGTTACCATTCAGTGAGATGCATAACGTAATAGTGAGATGCACAAAGTAATAAAAGAAAGGTTCAGTCTTACATTATTTTAACACTGAATCCATTGCCATCCCACATTTATATTTTTCAAGACTATTTACAAGTCTACTAGCTGTCCTTGTTATTAATTTGAAAATGTACTTATAATTTATTATCTTGGCATGCTGTGAACCACATCATTTTAAAGATTCAGAAAGCTGTCAAATTAGACCTCACTCAGGCTCAGTTTTCTATCTGAATTAAGAGAGCTTCCACGACAATTTTAACATTTTAAGTGTTGCCATTTTTTGGCACTTTTTGAAAATTTTATATAACTGTTAACTTCTAAAGATGTCTACATATTACAACAAAATTTGGTATTTATGATACTACATTGTCACCTAATTTCATCCGAATCTGACATGGCGAAGAAAAATATGCGTTACATATTTTTCTGTTGATTAACACTCACAATCTAGCTGCTACCCGGTGGCGAGTTCTCTACAAAGCTAATGCCAAAAACAACATGACAAGTCCCATATTCACAGAACAGTCATGGTCAAAAGCTGAATTTAGTGGTGATGTAAAAAAAATTGTTATTCATTAAATGTGTCACCAGAAACACAATTAAGTTACGAGATGGTTGGATATACAGGTAGTTGCAAAATAATTCCATGTCAATATTCTGGGGAAACAATTCTCACGTGCAGAAGAATAAAAAATGTGTGTACATAGGACGGAAAATTCACTGTTTCTGCGCTACTGTTCGCAATACATGACGTATGGTTGATAGCAATCTGGGAGGATCATGTTACTGTGGAGCGCCATCGCAGCTGTAGGCAGACCATCCCAGATGAGTCGTGTGAACCATTGAATTGGATGCACACATTTCCCACTCTAGCAACGAGGTGAATCAAGGGTCGCATGTGCATCACTGCAGGAAGAGGTTCAAAATGGACTACTCCAATGCCTAGTTAGCTGATGCACATTTTGTGTATGAGTTAGCAAATGGTAACGGCAGTGCTGTACAGCATTTGTATCATGCGCGCTTTCCACAACGACAGTGTCCCGATAGACATACATTTGAAGCAATCCATCGCTGTATTAGGGAACACGGAACTTTTGAGCCAGTCAATTGTGACAGAGGACGGCCGAGAGGGACAAGGACACCGGCATTGGAAGAGGTACTCTTGTATGAAGTGGATTCATGAGAACCCCAATGTCAGCATACGGAGAGTAGCTACTACATTTTATGTGGACCATACGTTGGTTTGAAGAGTGCTTCATGAAAACATGTTGATTTCATACCATGTACAGCGTGTTCAGGCCCTGACACCAACCGATTTTCCTGTTAGTCATGCGCTTTGCCTTTGGTTTGGCAGACAATGATTGAACCTTGCCTTTTGTGAAACTGTCTTGTATACTGATGAAGCAACATTTACACGGGACTAGATAATTATCATTATGAACACATATGGGCTCCATGAAAATCCTCATACTATAGTGCAAACACGCCACCAACAACAGTTCTCTGTCAATGTTTAGGCTGACATCATGGGTGACTGTTTAATAGGACCTTATTTTCTGCCACAAAGACTCAATGGTGAGACATACTAAGCATTCTAAACTAACGACATGCCTGTTTTGTTGGAAGATGTGCCATTACACATACGACAGAACATGTACTTCCTTCATGCACTATGGAGCTCCTTCACACTTCTCTGTCCGTGCACGAAGGTGCCTAGAAGCAATGTTTGGTAAGTATTGGATAGGTAGTGGTGGCCGTATTACATGGCCACCCAGGAGCCCTAATATGAATCCATTAGACTTTCATTTGTTGGGACATTTTTAAGGCAGACGACGAGGAAACTCTTCGTAATCGTATTGTGGTGGATTGCGACGTAGTCAGAAATTCCCCAGGGATTCATCAACGTATCCGGCAGTCAATGCTACAGCAGGTCGAGTCCTGTGTTTGTGCTGATGGAGGACATTTTAAACATTTTCTTTAAAGCCATAAGCGCCAACGATATTGTTTCACAAGTTTCAAACAATGGTCTCAGTTGTTCCTACTGTCTGTGTGTTAGTGCAGCATAGTGTGTGGCATAGTAACATGTTACAGACTGTTGTAATGACGCCCCACAAAAACATGATCCTGCCCACACGCTATCAACCGTACGTCATGTATTGCAAACTGTAGTGCAGAAATGTTGCGTTTTCAGACCTATGTCCACATAACATTTTTCATTACTCTATATGTGAGGATTGTTTCCCCAGAATATTGACATGGAATTTTTCAACATCCTGTAACTACAAAAATTAAGCCCAGTTTAATAACACCTTATATTCTTATAGAGACAAAATTATAAGCCTTCCAGTCTACCTAACTTCTGAAAGCAAGCTAATAAGGCTTTATGATGTGTTTGCAAATATTAATTTTTCTGAAGACACCAGAAGAATGTTTAAGTTGCAGGGAGCCAATATTACCCACAGCACTGGAAAGTATACAAACTGCTTCTGCTGATGATATAAATAAATTAAGATTATCGCTATTGTTAAACAATCACACAAGTAGCTTCATGAACTAACAGGTACAACTGTATTTAATAGGCCTATCTTGTTAATTTACTATAAAAAAAATTTACTATGCATCACGAGAAAACCTTTCCTATATTGACCAATTATATACTTACTTATTGTTAATAAATGCCTATTGGCATGGTGAAACTAACAAATACATTTCAGTATCTTAGTTCAAATGTCTAGTTTGGGTAAGATCATTATGAAAGTTTATCTTATTTCGTGTTAAAAAGCTCAAGAACATTAAAAATATATACAATACACACACATAAATAGTATATGCAGTAGGCTATGCTTCAGAACAGAGTATGGTGTTATTCTACAACCGCTTAGTGGTTTATTTGTCGAGGAAAATAGATTGTTATTGCTGTAACATAGGCCTACTTCCTCTTCCTTCTGCCACAAGTAATACTTCAAAAAATTTATTAAATAGTCAAGTCACCAAAAGCTCGGTTAGCATAAAAAAAATGTCAATATACATGTCGGTCCTGCAACTGAAAATAGCCTACATGGGGCTGCTGTAAATAAACCTAACTTACATGCAAAACCGTAAGATTTGAGAATTTATAAAATAAAATGTAGGGCCGTTGTTAGTATTAGATAGAAAGAAATAAGTTCTGCGATTAGGAACAGACCTCCAATTAAAAATTATTGAAGATTCCACTGAATGCAATTTGTAATAAATGCAAAACTATCAAGGCAAGTATTCTTTAAAAAAAATGTATTGTGAGCAAACTGAATTATAATTCTTGTGTTCAGCAATACAACTTAAACTGAAAAATATAAGCTGAATTAAAATTAAACGGGTAAAACTGACACATTTTTGTAACCAGTTGTCAAATCTTTGCATAGCTTATTGTTTTACTAGTAAGACAACTTTGAACACGAAAAGCGGAACAAATATTGCAAACAGAAAGGAATATAACACTCACGGACCTTAATAGACAAAATAAAGAGGGCTTTCGCATCCAAAATATTCAAATACCACAAAGTTGAAAAGCAAAGCTGAAACGGACGGGCCCGATTGGCCTTACCAAAAAATCAATAATTACTGCCAAACCATTTAATACCACAGATCTCAGATGGCGGCAGTATTTCCGCGAAGGAAAGTTGATGTGGTATTAGTTTATTACACATACCTATTCGCTTTATCTCTTATTTACATTTTAAGAACACTATAAGTTTCGTTTAGTATAATTTTGATTTTATACCGCTTCGCAGACATTTGCACAGCGCCGGAAACTCAATACGCAGTTAAACAGGAAGTCCACAGTTTCCTATGGTAACTGCAACAATAGGCGAATTTTAGCGATTGAATTGGTCACGGGCTGTTAGCAAGCGTTTGCCGAAACTGTTTGCATTTACAAGAACTCGCTAAAATGCAATATTCAGTGAATATAAATGGCTACCACCATGGAGTTACGAAATTGTGAGTTTGCTATTGCCTTATCAAGAATAGAATTGGACTGCATATAGGAAGACACTTCTACACGAATATGTTTATTGGAAAATAGACTGCTTTCACTAAATTGTAGAAGTAAATTTAATTATGCATCTGCATATAATGGAAAATTAATATTGCATCATTTACTTTTAAAAAAACATAAGTTTCATCCATATTTCACATAAATACAGTTTGTTTTGATATCAGATTTGTTCGAAATAAAACAGGAAATAAAAGTACAGGTAAACATCCTGTGAACAAACCCTGCAACCGTCCTCCTGCCTCGGTTGCCAGAAACGTGCAAACACCCTCAGCCTGGTTGCAGCAGGTTTGCAAACACCCTTGTAAACAGGAGCGCTAAAATGCTCTGTTCACAGGTACCACTACTTATTCAGCCGCTAAAATTCGCCTAATATTTTTTTCAATAGTTACACTGAAATATTTTTAATTATTAAAAACAATGTAAAAGTTAATACAAATAATAAAATACATAAATTACTTAAAAATGCATTTGTTATGAACATATTTTTGTTAAGAAAAAAAATTTAAGTTATCGAAAAATGCCAACATAGGTACTAGGTATAATCTGCAGGGTAGCGTTGGTGGTCAAGTGACTGGATCTACTCAGTCGTTGGATGCTTAACGAGCGGTCGTAAATCTGAAGAGTAGTAACTTGGCGGCCTTTTTAAAAAAATATGGCAAAATATGCAGAAGTGGAAATTTCAGTCACCGATCTGGCAGATCTATGTTATTAGACCAGGTTAAAACAGTGCAGCATATCCATTTGTGGTGGTATAATGTACCTATGTAGCATTAAAATTCCATACAGGTACTAGTAATGAAAATTTATTCCATACCTGAATTACGTACTCTGGCGACATTTTTACTTGATAAATTGCTCCAGACATCTAGTTCAACAAAAATACTATGGTACGACATCGTATTTACCGTGAGCATGCATTCAAACCGCCTTACAACATATTTTCAATTATGTACACATGCGGAAGAATGTTTGTTTGTTTACTTTTTACGCACGCTTTCCTTTGTATCGTCTGATGCCTGCAATCTACCTTGCTCCCGAACCGGGTAGATCTACGTGGATCCGGCGTCGGGATCGAATTGAACATTTTGAGATCCTGAGGGCCGGTAGATAGTTATCGCATGACGTTTCCGACAGATTTACTCGCTATCGAGTGGATCCGAAGTAGTTTCCCGAAGCACCTAATAATAGCAATAGAATTTTCAAGGCAGTTATCGTCACATTACTGTAACCTTTCGAAGTTTGTCCGAAAACTAATGGGGCTGATTCTATCGACATAATTAACTTAAGATGTTTTCAGAATAAGATTTTGTATTTGTTTCAATCAGATTAAATATTGTTTCACGTCTGGATTTATTTTTGAATGGTAGTGTAATATTAAATATTGTATAAGGACAATATACGAAAGTCAGAAGTGTTAATTAATTCCAGTTCACGCCGATATGAGCGCTGTTCCATATATAGTGTCACATTGCTCTATGGGTACTTTTACTTATATATTTTTTATTTATAAATTGAAATGTAATCATGATTTTAGAATATATATATATATATATATATATATATATATATATATATATATATATATATATATATATATATATATATATGATCTTTTAGTTAATGTTTTCATAAGTTAGAAATTAAATTACTTATAGACACATTCTAACACTATTACACTAATAGCCTAAAGACCGATTCACATTGAAGTTAACATGGAGCTTCTTACATTACCTTTGCGTTAACGCTGAGTTGAGATATAGGCCACGGTCGAAGAAGATGAGGTCTGGACACTCGCCTATCTAACAATGTATTTTGCTTGACCCCCTTGTTGTTTGGCTGTAGTTCGTCAAGTTACCGACAATGTCTTACTTTTTGGCGCTGTTTTCCGGGCGGTCGGAATAAAACTCCGTCCACTTTTTTCCATTGTTAAATTTATAAAGTAAATAAAGATTGCTGGAGCTTTTCTTAAATTTGAGAGCGAAGAAAGTATTTCATAAATTGATAAAAAATACGTTTTGATAAATTGTTTATCTTAGCGGAAAGGAAGTGGGCGGAGTTTAGTCCGACCGCCGTAACATCAGCGCCAATAAAACACAATATTCTCGGTAACTTGGTGAACTGCAGCCAAACAACAAGGGGGTCAAGTTTCCAGGCGAGTGTCCAGACCTGTTCTTCTACAGCCGTGATATAGGCTAATACACTATAGATCAATACAGGACAGCTTGACCATTTGTTGCGAGAATTCTTGATTGTGTTGTCATGCCAAGCCAACAGAGAACAGCACACTTCGTTATAATGCATTTAGATGTACGCTGCAACATGAAAATTCGGGGAAAATAGTTTCATTTCTGTACGGAAAATATATTTTCGCTGCCACAGCCAAAATTTCATTGTGTAAATACAAAATAGAATACGATAAACATGTAAATAATTTAATGTATTTTAAATAACAAACGACATTCAGTAAAAAGAATTATTTCAAAATATGTATAGTATCACACCAAGCCGCTAGGCTATTTTTCACACTCTTCCCTGTGTTATTAACATAGAGCTGTCCGGTATTGTTCTCTAAGGTATTTGATATAGGTCATGCTGTAGTGTTTTCACATTGAATTATCAGCGACGCAACGGTAACTTATAAATGTCGAAGTTGAGTCAACTCCAACATAATGTAAAGGTAATGTAAAGAACAGCCAATCAGAAGAGGTGTTGATCTTTTCTTGGCTATTGCCTACAAGATTTTATCGCGCCAATACTAAAGTTTTACACATTTCTCGTAACCTCAAATTGGGTGCTGCTCGCTCGTGTGTATGTACGAGAGTATATGAACAGAAGTATATTTGTCATAGTGTTGTTCTGAAGTATGGTGAAAGCTAAATGTTCGTTACTGTAATTTTATGTAAATAATATTTTTAATTACATGTAAGTTTTGTAACTCGTGTGACATAGTATTTGTGAGTGTGTTGCCTAACATATGTGTGACTATGGTAGCTTAGCGAGTCGTAAAACGTTATCATATATTTATAAATAATTCAGAGCTAATGTGTTGCTATAGCATTCGTTCAAGGACTCTACAATAAATTTAACTAGATGGTTTGCAAGTTCGCTGTTCACTGAGGTAGGTGTGATATGTGTAGACAGCAATCATATTGTTAAAATATCAAACAAGTCTCACAAGTCTCACAAAAAACATTAAACTAAAAGTTTAGCCCTCCCATTCCATAAAAAATAAATAGACTCCCAACAGAATCACTCTTAAATAAAGCATGTGTAATGTGAGAACAAAAAAAAAAAAACAGTCGTTAAGAAAAGTATAATATTACAACTAGGAGGCATATTTATTACACATTTTCAACATGTAACTGAAGCAGGTTCCTACTTGCGAATAATTTTCATTATTTATTTACATTATCACTGTATATGAAAATATTTTGCGGCTCAAATAACATCGGTAAAATGTAAATGTTGCAATGATCGTCAGTAGTCTTGTAGCATTTGCAACATACTTCATTCGAGTCCGACAGAATAGTATATTTTATTGCCAACAAATGAAATATCAAACCAGGACCAAATAGTAACCAAATAATATAATATTGTGGATACGTTCAGAAGGCAGGCTCACTTCAATATTAGTTAATGTAACTAGAAGATAGTTATTCCACGCTTATGGCTAAACAATTTACAATTTATGTGAGCAGCATAATAACATATAATAATCTTGGTGAATTTGTTGAAAACTTGACTATAGTTGGTAGCCTTGTACCTCAACTTAATTCCTTAATTTCAATGTGAAACATTAAACAAATCAGCGATAAATTTTTCTGTAAAATTAACGCAAAGTTATGACGTGGCCAATACGCGTGTGAGGAGGAGGCGGCGTGTCGGATTTCCCTAGTTGGTCAAACCTGAACACGTGGTTGCTCGTGATGATGATTGCTGTGAAAAAGGGTGCCAGCCCGTCATTGAATTTAACTAGCCCAGGCGGACACGGGGGACTGTTCTCAGGGTAGGGTCGACGGCCACGTGGCTGCCTCCTCACACAAAGGCCTAATGCTACTTACGGTAGTTACGCTGGGGAGGGTGTTGAGGCCCCCTCCACGTCTCGTAGCACAAACAAATGAACACTTAAAAAAAACACTCATACATAACACTAAAATGCTAGGTTGCTCCAAAGAAGGCTGAGCCCTGAAACATACGTGATATGAAAATAACTAAACACGTGACTACGTAAGATTGATGATATTTATTGCTTTATTGCGCACAATACACTCTATATGCAAGGTGCTGAGCGGGCCTGGCCCTATAGCCGGCCAGTAGCTGAAACACTGTCGAAAAAACTGGCCGAGGCCACGGAAATAATTAAAGTGAATAAATCCCGGGGGCCGTGAGTTGACCGGGATGGGTGACGACCACGGGGGATGTCGTTGCTAAAAACATATTCTGAAAAACTTACTCTATTGCAGTGATGGTGATCGATTCCAAAAGATTGATGGTCCCCCGTGACGCGACGGGTGTACACCCTAGGCCCGTCGAGCTACAACTGCCGGAAGATGGCGATGCGCAAGGGCTCCAGAGCTCTCGCGCACGCCACTTCCGGTGAGGTGAATTTATACTTTACAAACATGGAAAGACATATAACCCTGATTTACATTAATGGATCGGGTGACTGCCCTAGAGTGTTTTTAGTCTATAATTATGTTTTCCGGTGCCGTGGCTTTTTGGTGAGTTCGTTTAAATGTTTTGGTTGATTACTGTTGGTCTACATTCACACTTAAAGCACTATGCATTTTCATTACACTTATAATTTACACACAATTAGTTCGTGGTTCGTCTATATTGCGGAGATGGTGGAGGCATAGGGGAGGCGACAATGGGTCTTAAACCCGGCGCTAGGCGGGTCACGTCAAATGGCCCTCCCTTGGAGACCCATTGTGGCGGCGGTTCCTCTCGTCAGTAGCGACGCCACCAGGTTGGCAGGTGATTGTCTCGTTGACATGGTCGCCCGGGGGCGGCCTGGTTTTGTGATGGTGGGCGCTTACCTTGGTGAGCTGCTGACTGTGTCGGTTCCTCCCTGTACCTGATGGGCAAGCGGTGTATCCGCTGCGGTCGGCTGGGGTGGCTGCTCTGCGTTTGGACGTACGCCCCCTCTCGGTAGCGGGCTGGTAGGCGGTGCCTCCGCCGGGGACGGACCGCCGGCTCTGGTGTGGTGCTGTGTCGTGGCAGCCCCAGGCGGTCAGCTTATTGCGTGCAGGCAGCGGAGCGCCTCCCGGTAAGCCTCACCCGGGGAGATGTTGGCCTGCCACGCCGGCCCAGGCGGCTGTTGCCGCCAGTCCTCTGCTGGCTCACACAGGGCCACCGCGAGCGGGGTGCTCAGCGGCGGCGGTGATGTTGACCCGTCTGCTGGTGGTGATGATGGTGGAGATGATGGGGATTCTCTCATTGCTGCTGGCGATGATGATGATGGGGCGGTGGCGTCGTTTGGCTGTGTGGTTGGTGAGGTGGCGCAGGGTGGCTGCGTGATGCCTTCGGTGGTGCAGTTTGGCTACGCATTGGTTGAGGTGGCGCAGTGTGGCTGCGTGGTTGGTGAGGTGGCGCAGTGTGGCTGCGTGGTTGTCGAGGTGGCGCAGTGTGGCTGCATGGTTGGTGAGGTGGCGCAGTGTCGCTGCGTGGTTGTTGAGGCGGTGCAGTTTGTATGCGTGGTTGGTGAGGTGGCGCAGTGTGGCTGCGTGGTTGTTGCGGTGGGTGTCTGCACCGGTGACTGGCTAGGTCGTGCTGCTGCTTGGCTGAAGTCATCCCTGTGGATTTTGACCTGGCGTCGCGGCGTCACCTGCACCATGTATGACGCGGGGCCAACCTGCCTCACAACCTGGTGTCGGCCGCTCCACCTTTTGGCGAGCCCGGCGCAGAAGTTTTTGGCAGTGTTGGACTGCGGGTGTTGCCTCACGTACACTGTGGTTCCGGGCTCTAGTTCGCGCTGTGGGCGTCGGATATGCGGAAGCCACTGTTGCACGTACGCTTGTTGATGTTGCCTTGCGCTCTCCACCCGCCGCTGAAGTGCTCCGCTGGGGTCTTCCCTGTTCGCTGTCGCCTCTCTGCAGACCACGTGACTGCCGGGTTGTGGCAGGTTCCGCCCATGTAGGAGTTCAGCTGGTGATTGTCCTGTCGCCTCGTTCGCGCGGTTGCGGAGGCAGAACAGGGCTTCCGGGATGTGTTGGGCCCATGATGTGTGGTCGTCCTGGACTCGCAGCTGGAGTTGGGCTTTGAGCTCCTGGTTGCGCCTTTCAGTGGGGTTTGCCCTGGGGTGGTATTGGTCGGTGGTGTGGTGCTGCACACGCCACGCGGTGCAACATTCGCGCCATTTTCTTCCCGCGAACTGCACGCCGTTGTCTGTCAGCAGGGTCCTCGGGAACCCCCAGCGTGGGAAGAACTCGTTGACGAGTGTTTTGGCGATGTTGGTTGTGCAGGCCGTGGTTAGTGGGTAGGCCTCAACCCAGCGGCTAAATAGGTCGGTGACCACCAGGAGGAACTTCTTCCCGCCTGCTGACCGTGGGTAGGGCCCCATCAAGTCTAGGGCTACGGTGCCAAAGAGTTCCATTAGTAGGCGTGGTTGCTGCTGAGCCTCGCCGTCGGAGCGTCTATTTTTGTATACATTACACTGGTCACACGTCCTGACGTGGTTGCGTACGTGGCGCGTCATGCCCTTCCACGTGTAGGTGTCCCGAATGCTTCGATTCGTCTGCTTGGTGCCTGGGTGTCCTGCTAGGTGATGATCGTGGTGGTGCTGTAGTACAAGTGGGACGGCTGCTTGGGGCACGTATATCCGCCACGGGTTTTCGCAGTTAGCCACACTCTGTTCTAACCGACCGTCCATGACGCGCCAGTTGTCAACAAGCTGATTTTGGCAATCGCGAATTTTCTCCGCTGTCTCCCCGCACGCCCCTTGTGCTTCCAGTACCGCTTGATACAGGGTGTCTGCTGTTTGTGGTGGTTGTCCCTTTAGGCCCGTGGATGTGGTGATCTGATGCAGGGTGCTGGTTTGTTGTGGGGGGTAACATGGTCTCCCATTCCTCCTCGTCTTGCGCGATGGCCTCACCTGGTGCGCGTGATAGCGCGTCAGCCAGTTGGTTCTCGGCGCCGGGGACGTGTTCCACGTTGAAGTCGTATGCCTGGAGAATCATTGACCAGCGGGTGAGTTTGCTTCATACCTCCTTCATCTTGTGCAACCATACAAGGCAGCGATTGTCAGTGCGCAGAGTAAATTGTTGGTATTCTACGTAATGTCGGTAGTGCTTGACAGCCCAGATGATGGCTAGGCACTCGCGCTCGTTGACGTACTTGCGCTCGCGGGGTCTAAACTTAGCGCTGGCGTAATCAATGACTCGTCTCTCACCGTCCTCCTCATACTGAAACAGTACCGCACCCAGACCATCTAGGCTCGCGTCTGTCTGCAGATATAGCTGTTTAGCCGGGTCAACCCGTGCGAGTGTTTTGCTTTGGGCGAACCTGCATTTGACTTCGTCGAATGCCTGTTGCATCGCGGGCGTCCATTGGTATTTGCCGGTGATGGACAACATGTCGGTGAGGGGGGCGGTTACGAGTGCGAAGTCTTGGACGTACTGCCGCAGCCAATTTATTAGTCCGAAGAACTTCCGGAGTTGTTTACGTGTGCTTGGGGGCGGGTAGGCCTGGATGAGCTGTTGGTGTTCCTCGTTTGGCCGGCTCCCGACTTCGTCCACCAGGTGTCCTAGGTACTTGAGACTGGCCTTGCCGATGCTACACTTGTGGTTGGCACACGTGAGCCCGTTGATTGAAAGGCATTCGGATACGATGGCGAGGTGGCGTACATTTTCCTCCCAAGTTTGGGACCATATCACCACATCGTCCAAGTATGCCATGGCGAACTCGCCGATGATGCCGTCCAACACGCGGACAATCATATCTTGGAACGTTGCCGGTGCACATTTGAACCCAAAGGGCATGGCGCAGAATTGGAATCTCCTCCCGTCTGGGGTGGTGAAAACAGTTTTGTGTCTGTCGGCTTGTCGGACTGGGACCTGCCAGTACCCGCTGCGCAGGTCGAGGGTGGTGAGAATTTTGGCACTGCCTAACAGGCTTAGGGCGGTCTTGATGTTGAGGACCGGTGGTAGTTTGCTCTGTGTGATGAGGTTGAGAGGTCGGAAGTCGACACAGAAGTGCCAGCTACCGTCCTTCTTTGGGGCGAGTGTGATGGCGGAGTTATACCGACTTTCGGTGGGCTCAATTATGCCGTCGGCGATCATCTCTGCGGTCTGGGTGTTGATGATGCGAAACTGGTGTGGCCCATAGTCGTGAGGTGGTATGAACAGTGGATCGTCATGTGCCAGGATGATTTCATGCTCCGCGACAGTGGTGCGCCTTAAGGGGTCTGCATCGCCGAACACTTCCCTCCGCTCGTCAAGGACTCTCTGGATCGCCTCACGGTACTGGTCGGGTACTGCGTGGTCAAAACTGTCTAACTTGATGTGCGAGGTATTATGGGTCGGTCTGCGCCCTAGGTGATATACTGTGCGGCGTTCGCGTATGCCGAAATGGATGCGATTATCTGCAAGCTCAATGACCGTCTTTTGTTCTACCAGCCACGGTACTCCGAGGATGAGATCCTCGCGAATGTTATCAGAGACCAGTGCAACAACCTCCGTGTTCGTGTCTCTAATCTGCATGTTGATGTTAGTGATGCCCACAACTTTGCACGTGCCATCCAGGGTGGCCAGCTGGACGATGTGGTCACATGGTTGTAACAGCATCTGCGGTACCAGAGAAGAGCGAATGAAGTTATATGAAGCGGCCGTGTCAATAAGGGCTATGGTCGCGCTACCGTTTACACATACTGGAATACGCAATAGTTGGTCGGTAGCGGTGGTACTTACTTGGCCCAAAACGCTGGTGGGTGTGGCCGCGTCGCTCGCAGCTGTCATGCTGTCTGAAACTGTGTGGCTGACATTGCTGACACTTGCCGTCTGGCTGCCGGTGGGTGGTCCGTTGACGTGTGAGGTTAAGTTGTTGACATTTGCATGTTGGTGGCTTGCGGTCGGTTGGTTACAGTTGTTTTGCTGACATTTGAACGTGTGCTGCCAGTCGTTGTTCTGTTGACATTTGAATTATTTACGTTTGCGAATGGGCTGACAGTTGTTTTGTTGACGTTTGAACATATGTTGTCAGTAGTTGTTCTGTAGACATTTGGAAATGTGCTGTCGGTCGTGGTTTTGTTGACATTGGGACCTGGGTTGACAGTTGGGTTGTTTACATTCGCAGGTGAGTTGACAATGGTTGGTGTGTTGACTTTTGGTGCTGGGTAGGCTACGTTTGGAGTGCTACCTGACCGTCCCATTTCCCGGAAACTGTCCTGGTCGGTTGGGGCAAGCGCTATGCCAGTGGTACTGCTCGTCCCTGCAGTATCGGCAGCGAGGTATGTCGCGCGCCGGGGCGTTGGGCGGTTGCCTGGCCGGTGGACTTAGGCCGTCTTTTCGCGGGGGCACTGTTGTTTTGGCCCTCGCATCGTCAGCTGTTCGGGCCGCTGGCCCGTCGCCCGGTGCTGTGACGCGGTTTGTTGCACTACTGTCAGTGTTGGTCCGCCGGTCCCTAAACGGTTGAGCGGGGCGTGGTGGTAGCTGTAGTTGCTTGTCCCTGTTGATACTAATGACTGTCCGCATGAATTGGTCATAGCCGGCAAAAATCATTGGTCTGAGGGCGGCCCTGAATTCGGGGCGCACATTGTCAACAATGCATTCTAACATGTCCTCCTGTGCTAGGTTAGGGTGGTAGCGGCTCGCGAGACTAACTTTATGTCCTACGTATGCTTCTAGATCTTCCTTCTCGCTTTGCCCTTCTATAAACACAGCTAGTTGTTGACGGAGTGTGGAGTATGAGCTCGCGTAGCGGGCCGTGAATTTCCGTACATAGTCCAGTTCATGTTGTATTCCTGTGTCGAGTTCCACCAATCCTGGGCCTCACCGCGTAACTGTTTTCCCACAGCGCCGGGCCAGTCGATTTGGGTTACCCCGTATCGTTGGAGCCGCGACGTGCAATCTTCCAAAAACGCGTTGGGGTCCTCTGCATTTCGCCCTGAGAAAGTGGGTGAGTTCTGAAACTGGCTGGGCACTTTAGGCTGAGTTTGGATGGTGAAAGTTGGTGGCATTGACCCGTGAGCTGGGTGGAAGGGGGTGCTGCTGGAGAGTGGTTTGACTGCGGGGGGGGGGAGGCACCCCACCAGGCGCTGGGTTGTGTAAACAACATGGGCGTGGCACTGACCTGTGTTGTTGCGGCGGCTGGATGGTTGAACACACCTGCTGGTTGCGCGCTGTTGGCAGCCCGCTGGCAGGCCGCGCAGATGAATCTTCCCCTCTGGACTGCGGCCCACTCAGGAGTGGTGACACACACAGGGTAATAGCGGCGGTGACACTCCCTGCATGCGGCCACTGCTGGTCCCGTGTTAGCACAGTTGATGCTGTCGCACTGTTGGAGGTTAGCGGTTGTCCCGGCACCGGTTGGTTGCACGCGGCACTGGTCACACGCGAATGTCCCGTCCAGTACCGGTTTCCACTCGTGCAGCGCAAGCCGCATGTATGCGGTGTCCGCAATGGTTGCAACTGAATGTTTCTGACGTGGCTCACGCGCACGTGGTTCTTGTGCAACGCCAGGTTGCGCTGGCGTTGTCGGGTGTCGGGGGGCTCTGAAAAGCCGCGGTTGTCGGCGGGCACTTGCAGAGTGCAAGTGTTTGGTTGTATCGGACGGTAGGGTCTGTGGGTTGAGGTCTGAAGCACAGAGGGCAGATGCGTCCTACAAATTTCCAGCTCGGGCGGAATGCCATGTTACCGCGAGTCGCGGTTGGCGAGGTTGGACGTGGTAGTCGCGGTTGGACGCGGTAGTCCGACGTGGTTGTGTCTTGTCGCGGTTAGCGCGGCCGTCACAGCTCGCGTCGCGGTGGCGCGGCTGTGGTTACTGGCGCTGCACACGTGCGCGACATGCCGCGGCGAAATTTGGCGCGTGGAAGTTGGCTGACCTGCGTGTTGTTGTTGCTCGCCTCCCACACTCGCTGGAATGCGGAGGGGGGGGGGTGTTTGGCGCGTCCGGTGAAGTCCTTTGTTCCGCGCGCGGTGTTGCCAAGTCGCGCACTGCGTTGTTGATCTTCTCGCACTTTGCTCAGTTTTATGAATATTACGTCCTGTTTGATAAGTTTAAATAGCCACACAAGTTGGGAAAGCCATTTTGACATGGCCAATACGTGTGTGAGGAGGAGGCGGCGTGTCGGAGTTCCCTAGTTGGTCAAACCTGAACACGTGGTTGCTCGTGGTGATGATTGCCGTGAAAAAGGGCGCCAGTTCGTCATTGAATTTAACTAGCCCGGGCGGACACGGGACTCTGTTCTCAGGGTCGGGTCGACGGCCACGTGGCTGCCTCCTCACACAAAGGCCTAATGCTACTTACGGTAGTTACGCTGGGGAGGGTGTTGAGGCCCCCTCCACACCTCGTAGCACAAACAAATGAACACTTAAAAAAAAACACTCATACATAACACTAAAACGCTAGGTTGCTCCAGAGAATGCTGGGCCCTGAAACTTACGTGATGTGAAAATAACTAAACACGTGACTACGTAAGATTGATGATATTTATTGCTTTATTGCGCACAATACACTCTATATGCAAGGTGCTGAGCGGGCCTGGCCCTATAGCCGGCCAGTAGCTGAAACACTGTCGAAATGCTGACCGAGGCCGCGGAAATAATTAAAGTGAATAAATCCCGGGGGCCGTGAGTTGACCGGAATGGGTGACGAGCACGGGGGATGTCGTTGCTAAAAACATATTCTGAAAAACTTACTCTATTGCAGTGATGGTGATCGATTCCAAATGATTGATGGTCCCCCGTGACGCGACGCGTGTACACCCTAGGCCCGCCGAGCTACAACTGCCGGAAGATGGCGATGCGCAAGGACTCCAGAGCTCTCGAGCACGCCACTTCCGGTGAGGTGAATTTATACTTTACAAACATGGAAAGACATATAACCCTGATTTACATTAATGGATCGGGCGACTGCCCTAGAGTGTTTTTAGTCTATAATTATGTTTTCCGGTGCCGTGGCTTTTTGGTGAGTTCGTTTAAATGTTTTGGTTGATTACTGTTGGTCTACATTCACACTTAAAGCACTATGCATTTTCACTACACTTATAATTTACACGCAATTAGTTCGTGGTTCGTCTATATTGCGGAGATGGTGGAGGCATAGGGGAGGCGACAATGGGTCTTAAACCCGGTGCTAGGCGGGTCACGTCAGTTAACTTAAGGAGTTCCACGATAACTTCAATGTGAATCGGCCTTAGGAGTAACTGAGTCCGTAAATGTATAACCACCATAGAAAATAGAGATATAAGAAAGTGAATTTTGCTATTCTATGTTTACTCTTAGTTGAGTTTTAGGATATACAAAGCAAATTATAAACAGACATTTTCATTGGCTGCCGACTGCCATGCACTGTGATCTTATATAAGAAATAGATCCTTGTTACCTCTCATGTACATATAAATTTACCACTCCATCACAAAATGAGAGAGTTTTATTAACAAATATATAATATTACCAGATGCCGCGAACACACTCTACGATGCTATATGTTATATATTGCGGACGACACATTCGTACAATTGATTCACGAGTTATTTATGGACTGACACACCGTTAAACATAAGAGTTTTTTGGTATACTTGCCAGTATTTAAAGATGTACGATACTCTATAAATACCAAAAGTTTAGTTCAGTAATAGTTACCACAACGGTCGGTCGTAGAAGTACAGGCCTGGACACTAGCATATCTAACAATGCTATGGAGTTGACCCCGTTATAACAAAGCGCCACTAGCAATGAAGTGTTGTTTTAACATTGTAGTATAGCGTTTTACTACCAGTTCTCCTAGCAGCTCCGACACGAGATTGCTCCTTGTAGTCCCATTTACGTAATGTTAAAACAACCCCAGAAGGTCAGTGGCGCCAATCAGTCATAACGGGGTCAATTTTCAACTCCAGTGTCCAGACCTGTTCCTCTATGGCCGTGGTTACCACTGTACAAATAAGTCTGAAATATCACAAACAAATCTACTATTTTACTTTCTCAATGTATCTTTGGACAATAAAACGTCAATGTTGTGGCTACTGCGAATGTTTTTTTTTTTTTTTTTTTTTTTTTCGTATATCCATTTTCCGTTCCAGTTCGTCCGAACCAAAATTTCCTAATCCATGGATCAATTACGTTCCGTCCTCGCGTCGCATTGGTATTTATAAGGTCTGACCATGGATGTATTAGTCAATGGAGTGGAAGCATTTGAGCAAATTTCAAGCCAGCCAACAGACGACGTTTAAAGACAAGGATAGAGCTAGTGATGGCAAAAACATGTAAACACAGCATTGAGTGGAACGAAAATGTTTCAGTTTTATGTTAACTAACATTATGGTGAAAGTTTGTGCAGCTCTTGGCCTTACAAACAGATTAGATCGTTGCAGTGGATTATGTTTATACAGGAAAGGAATTTTTATTTAAATTCATCAAGTTTATAAAGTACGTACACACAGCAAAAGCTAATTCGGTTTTTTTTTTTATATTTCTGAAGCAATTGTAAACTGTTGCGTACGATTCAAGTAGAGAATTTGCGCGAATTTTTGTAAAAATAATTACATAATTACATTGCTTTCTGCTATTGTTTTGCCACCCAAAATATGGCGATTCATGAAAAATAACGTCCTGCGCATGCGCAGTTCGAAAATGTTCGAAAATGATCGGCTTCACATGATTACCATTGAAATGTACGGCAGATGCCACTCCATAGACTAATACCTCCATGGGTCTAACTTGCAGCTTAGGTTATGTGACGGACGTGTACAGTGAAAATGTCTTGCGTTGTTATCGAAACGCTGATATATATCTTCATTACTAAACAAACTGTGGTGATGAAGGCACAGACGCACAAATAATATTCTCACATAATGTTCTTTATAAAACAAAACGAATATGTGACATGAATTATCGACAGATTGTTTAGTGATTTATCAAATGTGATTTTTTCCAAAACGAAGTACAAAATAATTCAAGAGGACTTCACAGTAAGTTTAATCACTCGTTTTGTTGACGACTTCTTTTCTGCATGTAGTACCAAATTTTTGTTACTTTAGTTACAGAATATTTGAATACGATTGTTAGTCATGGCTTGATAATTACGATTGAATTTTGAAATATACGATAATTACACATGTCAATATTTTTTCAAATGTTTATGTAATTTTCGTCTTCGTAAGTTGATTAACATGTACGAAACTTTCATGCAGTATTGTTTTAATAGATAGCGTGGTGTTGTTTTCTATGACACCAACTGTACACAGTTTTGTTTGGTTGGAGATAGTATGTTAGCACGCTGCACAAAATAAGCCAATTAGAAGCTAGCGAAGTGCAATGACATGATGTTATTTGTTTACTTCAGAACTCAACTAAGAGTAACTAGACAATAGTGTTTCAGGTTCAAGCTGTTTATTAAACATCTAACGTGTGCTCAACAGCCCACGCGTGCATCGCGACTGTTCGTCAAAACACACCAGCATCACAGGCAGTATTCACGACAATGGCCCGCTGCATTCGGAAGGCACCCTGCATGCGCCCGTTACTGACAGGACCGACTGAGCGCTCAAGTTTTTTTAATTTTTATTATTTATTATTATACACATTCATGACTATCTTTAAATACACTTCAAACTTACAGCAAGCGAACACAGAAGAAAGTGCCAATATTTAAAGTAAAACAACCAAGTAACACCACCGCAACACACCCCAACGCCAGCTAAACAAGGGACATTGGTCGTTACAACAAGCATTACGTCGTCGCTGATCACGACGTGCACAAATGCCGGAACGAATGTTGCCTGAAACAGACAGTGCGGGAGTTGCTAGGGCAAAGTAAATATGGAGAAGCAGTCTCCATATTTTTTCGGGAATTATTGAGCACCCACAACTAGGGCAAACGAATTTATTAGGTAAAGTGCTTCAAAATTGTTCAACAACGCTGGACCGCTGAGAGCGGCCCAGACCGACAACCGAACGACTACAAAGACCGCGCAACACGTCGGCAACTTTTTATACTTAAAATAAGAATAGTGATTAATGTGTTATATCCAAATGTTCTATGTGTGTTAGAATAATAAACAATGCCAGCTCGGACTTAGAGAGACAGCTTAACAAGCCAACCGGAGCGGAAGGCACAAGTAAATTAATTTCCCTATGTAAGTTTATTTATGCAATTTCAGCAAACCCAGTTATGTTAACATCTCCAAGGGCCCAATTGTGTCTCATGTAAATTTTAGTGTCTTTGTATGTATACAGCTTCAAAACAACATGCTTAAAGCGGCCACGCGAATAGTTTTGGCGGGCGCTCTCAGCTACTAGCGGGTGTGGGCGCCATTGCTCGGTAGTCTTGTCTCGGGCGTGTAGGAGGTAGGCAACGTGTTCGCGGCTCCTGGACCATCACCGTACCTTGTTGTATCATGTATCTGCAATAGTCATTTTATCTAGTTTTTCAGGAACTTTATTAACGTAACATTAATTTAATCGTCCAGGAGTAGAGCCACCTCCATCCCTGCAAGCTCTTGCGCCCAGGGGTTTATCTTTCCGTTGTAACTACACCATCGCGTAACTAGCATCTGCGTTTACCGAGTTAGCCACCCACCGGCTATAGACGTGGGGACCGCTTAAGGCACGTACGTGCGATATACAGTGTGCCAATAATAACACAATAAATCAGTGGTGAAACCTATTCACGCAGGTAAGTTATTTGGCCACGGCCACTTAATGGTCCTTCGGGAGCTAGTCCTACCAACAAGTCGCTTTCCAGCCTCACAACAGCATACATCTCGACGTGGAGGATACAGAGGGGACTCGCCACACGGGCGGTAGACCCACGACCGTCACCAGCAGCAGCTAGCACCCTCCAGGGCGTAAGTAAGACGCTCTCACCCCCTCAGCCCTCACCCCCAACAAGTCACATCGCTTGCTTTAACAATGCTAAAAAGCTGTACTTTCCCAAGTCGTCCTTTTACAATATTTGGTAATATCCTATCAGGTGCTGCCCCAGTTCGCCAAGTTACAGAGAGTGTTGTGCGTCTCTGGTGCTGCAATCGGGGCGGTCGGGCTTAAGGTTGTTCAAGTGGGGAAAAATTACAATTTTATATTTGTATGAAGCAGTGTTAGTTTTATACACATTACTTGAGAGAACATATACTTCTAACGAAAAAAAAATAGCTCAGCTAGTTTTCCCGTAATGGTAGTTCAAAGTTAAAATTTGCATATTTGTATTTCATACAAAACTTAAAAACCAGTAAACATAATGGAATGGAAAAAATCATATCAAAACTACGTGTCATTGTCTATGGTTTGTAGCATATAAAACACACTACAAAAAATTTTTATGTTTAATAAAGAATTTCAAAATTTTAACATTTTTTGGTTACATTTAGAAATTTATTTTAAACACAAAAATAATTTATATTGGGTTTTTATATGCTTCAAGCCGTAGTACGTGCCATGTAGTTTTGATGTGATTTTTTCCATTTCATTATATTTACTGGTTTTCAAGTTTTGTATGAAGTAAAAATATGCGGATTTTGACTTTGAAGTGCCATTACGAGAAAACTGGCTGAGCTAATTTTTTTTTTCATTATAGGTAAATGTACTCTTAAGTAATGTCTACAAAACTAACACTATTTCATACAAATATAAAATCATGATTTTCCCCACTTGAACAATCTTAAGGTGGATTCACATATCTACAATTCTGAACACCTTAAGACACACAATAAGCAAGTAATAACAGAAGCGACAAGACATGGTTTAATCGTACTTTACTCGTTTTCACTTTGTATTGTCATGATATCGGAGTTCGTTGATGTTTGGTTACAATGAAGTTTAGTATGACCAATATGAGGAAACCTTAAATTAATTAACATTAGGCCTACATCTAACACTGATAAATATAAAATTTAGATACAAACAAATTACTATGACGAGAGCAGGGGTTGCAGTGAGGGGATGAATGTTGCAATATCTACAGTAAAATTATACGAGACCTGTCCTGCACGACAGTGGGTGTGGAGGGCAGGCGGCCCAGTAGCGCCAGCTTGTCAGGGAGGACGAGCTCTCGGAGATCATGGGTCGTGCGGCCGACGGCCATGGCGTTAACTGATACAATTCCCTCCCGCTCGGCATCTAGATACACAGGGAACTCTTTAGGCGTTCCCCACGCCTCGAAGCACTCACAAGACACTCGCCAGGGATATCGGGCACCTAGATGCCCACTCACACAATACAAACACTGGAGGATTGGCTGGTTTTCAGGATTCTGTAACCTTAAGGCCGTGAAGCAGCTAGCCAATAAATAACACACATACTTACCTAAGTGGTTATTATTGAGGAATCACGATACATCCACTCACATATCACTATGGCGGTGGCTGAAGCGGACCCGGACCTATGCCCATCCGGTGGGCGAAAGTGTATGGAAAAAACAGCCACATGGGCTAGATGAAAATTTAAATAAAGCAAAACCCCTGGGTGTCACGAGTTGCAGGGGTGGAGGAGGTAACTCGTGGCATGCAATAAAGTTAAAGTGAAAAAGTTCCAGATACAAAAATTAACTATTGATACGCTATCACAGGTAGACAAAGACTTGCTAGTGCCCGGAGCAATACAGAGTCGACCTCCTCCTTACGCTACTAACTACCAACTGTCGAGCCCGTGGCAGTGCACCTGCCTCTTCCAGAAAGTTCCCGCTACGCGCTCATTATTACACAAAAATCCTTAAACAATACAAAACAAAAAGGGATAATTTTTAAATGCACATTCTTGACGGTTAGAGTCCCAAAATGTACTAGGGAATGTTTCTATGATTATTTTCAGACACACAGTTTTCGGGTATCCAGAGATTTATGTTACATTACATTGCGGTAATGTGTAGGTTAGCTCTTGAAATTTTAGGGAAGGAACGGAGAACACTTGAAAACGCTTAACCAAAATCTTATATTTATATTCACTTTAAAAATAACTTTCAGGATTTTACGCAGCATGGCTGGCCGCGTGGGCGAGTCTAGTTTGCCAGCATGGCGCAGGGGTGTTTCGCGACGTTTGAGGTTAAACCCGACAGATGATAATTAAAAACTATAAGTGGAAACAAGTTTACCCCTAGCCTTGAAACTTCACTCAGCAAATGTAGGTGCGACCCATGTTTCCGCAATTTGCCCGTAAGCATGACATATAAACAGTTGATTACGGGCGGTAATACGTACGGGGAACTTTCCCTACATTTTTGCTGCGGGTCTATTAGCACCGATGTACATTTTGGCACCACCCGGCATCACGGGGACGGCGTCTGGGCGTCGCTACCTCTTAGCGCCACATGGCCGAGTGCATTCCCTTATGCAGGTGCAGTACTGCCTGCCTCGGCTGTTGCAGTCGGTAGGCGCGGTGCACATAACGGGCTTCATCTGAGGGGACGCGGAACGGTCCGCATCAACTATTTATTGAAATATTTGGAGTTGTTTAAACCGTTGTCTCGATTTCCACATGGTTTTGCTTACACGCCTGTACGACCCGACAGCTGGTACAATAGCGATGGTTAAAAAACTGTTTATGTCACTTCTGATAAAATTAAGGGGTTTTTACAATACAGCAGCGCGATATGCCCTAGGCTTGCATCCAGCGACGAATTCCTACCAAGTGTTCGTAACAGAGTGATGAACTATCGCCGGCTGCTGGCAACACGAACTTGTGCTGCCACATTTTTCCTAGAAAAATAACTTATCAACTGTAAAAGTATTTTGAAGAAACAAGTACGAAAAATAAAAAAAAATGATAATCTGTTTATGCTCGCATCAATTTAAATAAATAATTATCAAACAGAAAGCAGAGGTTAAATTTTCAACGAAAAATAAAGTAAGACAAATATATTAAGCTACTGTACCACGAACTTATGCAATATATTATATCAATGTACACAAATACCAGAATTTTAACATAATTTTCCTAGCATAAATTGAATTTTAACTTTATTCTGTCCTTAAAAAATTGTTGCACGAGTGTTAAACCAACGATGAGTGTCAAATCCAACATCAACCGCTCGTGCAATGTTCTCGATGCCCATCGCTAGTGTCAAGGCTCTGATTTGCTAACGTTCATTGCTGAGCGACATGTCGTTCTATTGTGAAAACAGCTTTAGTTATTCTCTAATGTTGAGACTTATGAATCGTTAAGTGAGTGACACCCATGGATTCCCTAAGGTAACAGCGATGGGAAACTATGATAGCAGAGTCATATGTCATGTTTCATCTCTAGCTTCACCTGGGCTATGGGAGTAATGCGGCCGAAATTCGATTCTGTGATAAAAGAATCTGTGATAACAGAATCTGTGGCTGCATGTACCATACTTTATTGGACGTGTTCAGTGGTCGCCCGTTTGACTCTGGGTGACTAGAGTTACAACTACAGCCACATGACCAGCTCCTAAACCCCCTAGAACACAACATAAAGACATTATAATTTCATCATGTGTCATAGAGATGCAAAATCTACGTTGCCTTATTAGATGCGCCTGTTGAGATACTGTCTTCATTACTCCCAGAGATCTGAATCTGGCAAACGACGGAGCTTTAGGGGCTGTATTGTCCAATACAGTAAGTTTATAGATTCCATTTTACACAAGAATTTGGCGCTGACCATTCCACATGTCCTGCCCTACTGAAGTCTTGTCGTGTGCCCCTCGCCACCTGTTCCGAAATGGGCTGAGGTGGCCCATCCCGCCTCCACATATTGGAAAGCGCCCAGTGGCATGCACACAAGAGGTAGTGGTGCCCGTACGCCACCCTACGACACCGCACTGGTGTCACCAGTTTGTGTATCTGCCCCTAAGAACACCAGACAATTGGTAGGAAAGTCCCCTGTTAACGTAAATCCCAGTAATTTAACTTTTACTGAACATTGGTCATTTGGACATTTCTGTGTAAGTTACCTCAATGTGGGTTACTCCGCCACTTGGTGACATGAATTAAAGGCCAGGGATAAACTTGTTTTAAGTTAAAACTTTAGTAGTAAAATTCAGGTTCAACCAAATTGTTCGCAGAAACACCCCTGTGCCTCACGGTGAAAGTGGACTTGCCCACACAGCCAACTTCACCACACATTTTATTTCTTGAAAGAAATTATTTAAATTCTTAAATGTTCACTTCACCGGTGCTTTTTCATGCTTAAATAATTAATTCTTATTAATTATAACTTCCGTTACATTCAGTGCAAAGTATTGCATAGTTCGTGCGAAAACCTAAATTCTAAAATATTTCAATGAAACATTCCCAAACAGCCTTTGGGGCATTATTCTCCAAGTCTAAGTATTTTAATTGTTCAGGCTTTCGCCCACTATACTTTTCAGGGTAGTTTGTGTTTGACGAGCGTTTGGCGGGATCCCACTGCACGATGCTGCAAGGCCAGACAACCGCTCAGCAGTTGGTGGTAAGAGGTGGTACGAGGCGGTCGACTCGTCTAAGTCAGAGCTAGTCACGTATTCTTCTCCATCATTAGTGTGTCTATTGTCTTGAACTTCTCTCAGTACATTATCTATTAATATTTTTGCTGGGTGCGGCTGTGCCCCTCATCCCTTGCCTATCAGTTCGCCCAGGGCCTTAACTTCATATAATTCATCTTGCATCCTCATGATTGTTTTCCGCAGCATAGCCTACTGCACAGGCTCAGGTCTGGGCCCACTTACTGCAATGCCACTTTTGCAGTGTATGTAGAATGTACTGTGTTACATTGATAATAATCACAATTGAAATTCAGGAGTGTATGTTATTGACTTACCACTAACAGCCTGAAGGGTGTGGGACCCTACTAACCCACAACCTACTTAATTTGTATCTCTTTTACTTACGTAAGGACGTCCAGGTGCTCGATATCCCTGGCGAGTGTTATATTGTGTGCATCGGGCGTGGGGAATACATTAAGATTCTTCTGTATAAGTATGATGTTGAGTGGGGAGAGTTTGAGAGCTTAAACACCTGGCCATCAGCCACACTACCTTGCTTTCCGAGTGTTCGTCCTCCCTGACGAACTGGCGCTACCAGGTAACCTATTCCTCGCACGCCACTGACGTGCGAGAATTACATCATCAGCTTCACCAGAGATGTCTGGGGGTCTTTAACCCCTCTCCGCGACCCCAGGGGGCCGATTAAATATCGCTTTTGAGAGGTGCAGTGCAAAATTTGCAAGTGTGCTGCGTTGCTTTGGTATTAAATATACAAATACGCAGGTGCAAGTGGTCACATGATGGCGCAAAGTGCCTGAAAATTTGTGACTAGCAAATGGTTCGACGTAAATATATCTGCGCTCTTCGCGCATGCGCATTGGACAATTTTCGGGTGTGAAAGTGAATTAACATAAAAGTTGGATATCTTTGTCTGTATCCTGTGTTCTATGAACTTTAATTATTTACGTTTTCGTGTACACATTTCAGCATTTAATGGTTACGAAGTACAGTATAAGTACGAAACTTAAACGTTTTTTACTAAAGAAGCAGTTAAAAATAGGCAACGATTTATTCTTTCCCCGGAATATATTTTGAGGGTATTTTTCCGTGGCATACGACGAGAAAATAGTTGATTTGTGACGAGGTTATTTGTACCGTTAAAAACTTTGCTTAAAACTTTTATGCAAATAAATAGCGAATATGTTTTGCAAGTACCTGTTTGGCTGATTGCTTGGAACAGTGACATTACCTCCATTACCTCTCTACTTTCCTTGCTTGGATGGGGTGTTTTAACATCACATATTTCTTGCCGACTTGTTTCCACATACGTACTTTATAATTAAGAGTGGATCTGTTGGGATTCTTCTTATTTCATAAAACGGGAGGGCTATCATTTTAGTTTTAAGTCTTTCGTAAGACTTGCTGTCTACACATATCACACCCTCTCTCGGTGAACATTGAACTTACAATAATCTAGACCTAATTAAATTTATTGCAGTATAGTTGTACGAACGCCACTCGTATCCACTACACATTAGCAATGAATTATTTAGAAATAATCAACGTATCACGATTTACGACTCACTGAAAGACGAATGCCACATGAATAGCCCATTAGGTAGTAGGCCTACACTCACAAATACCATGCGACACAAGTTAAAATAACTTATGTGAATTTCAAAACTAGGCCACTCAAATTAATATCAGTACAAATACAAAATGTATGCATAATATTTGCTCTAATCGCGTCACACGTTTATCAATTTAGGCACTTTATTTTCCGTTAGCAACGTAAAGTATGTAAAAGCTAGTTACAGACGAAAACCACTCTGATGTGTTCCAATTGTGTTACAATAATGCTGCTCTCCATAAATAAAGCACTTAATATTCATGAACACAAAAATGAACACACGCATCCACTACACTGAAAACACAACTACGACTTGTAATGAAAACTTTGTAACAATTTTCCTTCAAAATTTGATATGAACCTATACTTCTTACATCCTTGTTTAATCACGAGAAGGCTACAAAATTTGAGGTTACGAAAAATTTAACCAAAACATTACTTTTAGCGCGAGAAATGTTCACTGCTACATGAAAGTTATATCTGCATGTAAGCACGCGGGTATGCAGACAGCTTTTGCCGTTCAAGAGGCAGTGAGAATGAAGTTACAAATTTTTTGATTGGCTTGTGTAAATAGGAGAGGGGAGGCAGTGTCGCCGAACCAAAATAGGCTCCGCCCCTTGCATCTTGCGTTTTCGAGTATATTTAATTCCAACTACGATTCGAGGTGCAGAGTAGATTTCCCTGTGTTGTGCTACGTCGGTGCAAAACGCAAGTGGTGATATTTAATCGGCCCCCAGCTAGCATCAAAGTGAGAAAACCCTGTTTAATGCATTTTTGGAGAGTGCTAAATTCATAAGAATTACATTCGTCATGAAAGAAACACAAGCGAATGAAAGCAGCATAGAAATGCCCAGCACAATGATGCTAGCTGCCCCAACAGGGATTTGCAAACTATGTATGCCTGCATCGGCAATCTTTCTTAGGTACTGACACAATGTGTGTGTTGTAGCCTCTTTTGGATGGTTCGATCACGCCCTCACCCAGAATTTCTTCACCATATTCCCTAATAATGCGCCGCTCCTCGAAAGTATAAGCTCATGGACTGGTTCAGACAGATTCGTCGTCATTGGCGGGATGGCATGCTCCGCCAATATCGTGGCACGGAGTAAATTTGAGAAATCGAACAACACCACCACCAACAACACCACAAACAACACCAACAACAACACCAAAAAACACCACAAACAACACCAACAACACCACCAAAAAACACCAAAAAACACCACCACCAACAACACGACCAACAACACCAACAACAACACCAACTATACCACTAACAACACCAACATCACAACTAAGAACAGCACCAACAACAACAAAAATAACACCGCCAACATCAACAGCATCTGTTCTCGGACAACTCGCTTGACAGCTTCGCTGTGCAACTCTGGTCCTGCATTGCCTGAGAGAGACCGGGTGACACAAGAGACAGGTAAAAATAAGTCTCACTCACTACATAGATAGTTGTTCTCCACTCACTGGTACACAAATGCTCTGTCAGGCGGCGATCTCGATGACGGAATCCTGAGGGTGTTGCCAAGGGCTGTTCTAGCACAATATCCTGTTGAGGCTGGCCACCAACACCATTGCTGTTGGGGAGAGCTAGTCTCGGCGGCGGATGAGGATGTCAGCTATGCAGAAAGCATTACCTATGCCATTGTGGATGGCTAATTGCAGGACCAGCTGGGGTGGAGACACACTTATTGCACCAGGTCTGGCTGGATGAAGGTGTGGCTCGCTGTGGTGTCCACGAGTGAGGCGACAGGGCGGTCGTTTGACATCTTCTGTGATCTGCATCAGCTAGTCAGTACGACAGACAGAGGTCACATCGGCTTAATCGTATACCATCAAGTCTGGGTATTCTTGAACGACATCAAGTCATTATCCACCTTACTAGATTTCCGATAGCTGACTCAGGGCATTGCAAACCAAATAGTCCTAGCGCAAATCTCATGGTACCCTGCCTTGGCATTTGTGCTTCCATGCATTAGAGAGTGTGTTGAATTAGGTGGTCGAAAATTGCTCTGGTTCCCATCATGGGCGAGCGGCATGTGTGTCTGGGTGGCAGCACATTCACCTGACTTTCCATCCAGCTAGATTGGCTTTTTGTTCTCTGTTTTACTGTTTTAGCCTGAGAAACTGCGTCAGTCCTCGTCCTGCCATCGTGGTGCATCGTACATAGCCCTCTACTGTTTCATGTACTACAAATGACAGTGTCAAGAATGGTTGGCGAATTTAGTTTGTGCATCAGTTGATGTAGGGTAGCGCTTCGTGCAGTGGGGAGTCTGGGCAGACATGGCGATACATTCGCAGTTTCTTAGCGATTCAAACACTTTACTGATTCTCCTCCTCTCTGTAGTTCACTATAGAAGTGTGTAAAATTGTCTGCACATGCCTCAGCCACTTAGAAAAGGTCCTGTAAGCCATCTGTGGATTCTTCCGGCTGCTCATCTGCACATCTCTAGAGTGTCCACCAATCCTGCCCTTGTCTACGAAGTTGTGCCGTGGTATGTTCTGTCCATTCCCTCTTCGGCACATGGATTCTCGACAATTTCTTGTAATACATCCCAAGAAAGGTTGGTAGGTCCTCGAGACCGTTCCCCGAGTATTACCATAGGGGCACAAACTGAAAGTAGTTAATGGTTCCCATGTGCTAACCACTGTGTCAAGTCTCTCATCACTGCTCACTATCTCACTGTCCTAGCATTTGTGTGCTCGTGTTCCATATCTGTACATTAGTATGGTCGCCCATTTCACACAACACAGTGCGGCTGTACAGGCATCATGGCACGGTTAGCGACTTCGAGGTGAGTGACGGCAGGTGGGATTGATAAGGCGTGGTGGTTCGTCGCGACACATCCGTTGACACACAGGTCTCACATGAACGTACCCTCTCCAAAAGTCATCTGTTTCTTTGCACATACAATTTGACTGTGCCTCACTATCATACCTATTACAAAAGTCGTGGTTTCGAGGACCATTGCGGGGCAGTTCGACGCGTCGCACTTAGAGTCATCTTCCACCTCCAATTTCTCTACAAAAGTCACTTGCATTGACTAGGCGCCATTGTAAATGGGTTAGAGAATCTGCATGTTAGATTGACTAACAAGAACCAATTACTGCCAAACACATTCGGTGCTCACTGTAGTCAAGAAAAGACCATTAATTAATTAGGTGGGCTATTTACCCCCCACCCCCACCCTAACACATTGGAAGCCCACTTGCAGCAGTCAGTGTGCTAGGGAAAGCAATTAGTTTAAAAATTGTACTGTGTTTTAAGGTGTCAGGCACCACCTGGACTATGAACCAGCCCAGTTCGGTAGAGCACGACGATCTCGGGCATAGTTAGTTCGGCCGGCAGTTTCCCTAAATCAGACAGAGGAGATAAAATGGCATAATTTTGGAAATGAAATACTGAAAATTACTCAAAGGCATTACCAGTAGTAATTAAATATTAACTAGTGTAAAACGACATATATATTTACTCACAGAAGCTTAGGTAATGTAAGTGACACTTGTGTTGCATTCAGTTTGCACACATTTACTATGGTTCCTGTACATACTTGTGGCTGCTGGTGGTATTTAATTAAATGTGGCACAGTTCTCAAAATTGCGAGAAAGTTGTAGTCTGGAGAGTGACCTAGGTTACTAAACACATGGTGCATAGGCCACATGGCGAGCAGGGATAAAGTAAAGTCCTGGAGCACTCAACAGAGACCCATGTTTCATTAGGGATGAAAGGACATAGAAGCAGCTCTACACTGTACCCCGTAAAGTTAATGTCAGCTCAACACGAGTTGTTGTAAGTTTAGTGTGCCTTTGATGGCCATAAGTGAACGTAGCCAGAATTGCAAAAATACAGTTTATACAGAAAATATACGTAACTACCTTCTCGAACACAGAGGGCATGCACAATAAACTCGCTGCACACAAAAAACAAATATTTCACATTGTTACTGGATTGGACCTGTTCTCTAAAGGTAAAGTTAACGCATGTTTGACCACATGCTGTTGCAAGACAATATATTTGCAAAAATTCGGCTTGAGAAAGTTTAAGTAACGAAGGATCGCACTGTGGGGATTGAAGCTACAATATATTAAAATAAACAAAGATCCATTAAAACATTATGACAATCACCACTATCATGTCAGGTGATATAAACTTGAATGTGATGTCTTTGAGCGTATACAGCAAACACATCTAACTCCTCCTCCAGTCTATGCAGAACTGGCTGAGGCCAGATCATGGTGCACTTCACATAACATCCTGCTTCATTGTTACATGCCCAGAAATCGTACTAACTGCAAAATAACACAGAAAAGTACATACGACACTTAAAAAATTTTAACACAATCTGAATGCACGCAAAACCCTTTCCAAATGTTTATCAATAAACAAAGTCATAAAATGTACAGGCTATTTCAAACCATCCGGCGTCTGCTGTCACAGATATTTACATGATAAATCATAGTGTGGTCAAAGGGTGATTTGTACTTGACTCTCTTGGGTAAGTTAATGCACTTTATATTTAAATAAATATTTCACTGTATCATGCTGTAGTGACCTTAGAATAAGGTAGTGACATCACACGTGGTTGGCCCTGGCCATAGACCACATCACTGCACACGATTTAAGGGGTTACATTCCCAGCATGCGCCATCAGCACAGTCAGCCGAGAGCGATTGTCATCGTACCTCTCCTGAGACCTAACACCAACACTCACTGACGACTTTTGCGCCATTTTTCTCTTCCCCGTAGCCTGCGGGGGCGTAAATGCATGGTGAGCGAAACAGCAACCTCAATAGTGCAGGGACTGTTGTGAGTGCTTCGTGGTGCTCAGGTGCCCAATGGAGCGCATGTGACAGCAGTGTCACCACCAGCCCCCATAGTGCTGGGCTATCCATGGCGACCACCCCCACTTGGATGTCACATTCCAGACACCAAGCAAATAATTTGGAATCTCAATTTTAATTGAAAGTAAAAACTTTGGACAGAGAATGTACGTAAAAATTCTAGTTTAAATTAAGAACATTAACCAATACATACAAAAGCTGATCTGTTGATAAAGTAACGCATTCCGGCGTTACCTCTCCAGGCTTTGTTGCCCTCGCCTACCACAGCAGTAACCCAAGGTAATTTACGGAACACACTCCTGGCCCTCCTGCAGTACTGGAAGCCACACACGGGTGCAGTCAAGTCCTATACCACACTG
This sequence comes from Medauroidea extradentata, assembly GCA_003012365.1. Taxonomy (NCBI): domain Eukaryota; kingdom Metazoa; phylum Arthropoda; class Insecta; order Phasmatodea; family Phasmatidae; genus Medauroidea; species Medauroidea extradentata. The sequence goes on along the minus strand of PNEQ01125961.1, from coordinate 84,251 downwards.
ACAGACAAGAACTTTCTCCTGACCACTTGTCGCTAAGTGCTTTGTAATAATTCATAAATAACGATTGTCTTTTATTCTTAAATAGTGTTGTTTCTAAATTTTACATCCTGTTCAAATTACCTCAATGGGTTTTTTCTATCTTTTTCTTTATTTGCACCATTTACGACCTAACAGTATATATTCGGTCACCGAACCCAAGAAAGACTTAATAAACATTCAACTATACACATTATTTGTCTTGTTTGGGAAACATTATGTATTCATGTAACTGTGTACAACTCTTGTAATTCTCATTTCACCCGAGAGAATTTCAGTTTTGATGTACCTGGACAGGCCATGCTGCTCCCGCCGCTTCAAAGCTCGCCAGTCTCTCTTCAGTGGACACTAGGGACGGTCATGTGTCTTGTGGCTCGCCGGGTTACAACTTTTGCAGCCACTTGTTTAGCTTTCAATAGTCTATTAATTCTCTGGAACGTTTTGCTTTTCTTTGCCTACTGAGTATGCAGTCCTTCGGTGAGACTCTCGCCCGACTGGATCATCGTGTATTTTCTGCACACTCGAGTAGCGTAATAGAACAATAAGTGAGCCAATGCGAGGCAAACAGCCGCACGTCCATTTCACTTGTATCACCACGTCACATTCATTACAATACATCTGTTGTTCAACCATATCGTATGGGAGGAGTATTTTATTTATGTACCCGTCACGGGGAACTTGAGGTCAGCGACATATATACGCCTCTATCTCTACATGCACCACAGTGCCATGTCCCAGTGTACTTTGTCTATTACATATTTTTCGAGTGTCCTGCGAAATTTATGGGTGTACTGAATCCCCTTACAGTTCAGTTAATTTCAGTGTTCTTTTCATGTGTGAGTGATGATGTGGCATGGGACGACCCATAACAGTTCCAATGTTCATTATACTTTCGGAAAATAATGTTCTTATGTTTCATACATAATTTATTATGTCAGCAGAAGCCCATATCAGCTTTCTCTCTATCTATCTCTCTATCTATCTCTCTCTCTCTCACCGACACACACACACACACACACACACACCAACACACACCAACACACACACATACACACACACACACACAAATGTGCTCTATTGCTTTTTCTTGCTTCTCACCAAAGCACACACACACACAGTACACCATCCCAAGTCCTTGAATTATGAGGACAAAATGGGAGAGCAAGAGTTCCTACAGCTGTAGCAGGCATTAATTACAATTTTGTTAGTTAAATATTTTGCTGACAATAGAAATAAAAAATTCAATTATTTTTATTTTTGGAAATGACCTTACACACATCTAGGTTAATGTAAAAACATTACATTGCCATGCTCAAACATTTCCTTCGTTGCAGTAATTCCTATTTTTATAGAAAATCATATTTTTTTGCACAAAAAATTGTTGTAATAGGTTATAAGTTAATTAAATGTTTTATGGCTTAGTGTTCCTTTGTATGGAAGTTCCATATTTTTTCTGTAACCTTCATACTTTGTTAAAATGACAAAAAATATCAGAGAGATTGCATGCTCTTAAGCAAGCTGTAACAATTTTTGTAAAACAATGCAATTTGCAAATAAGGGTGACATGATTATCTTGTAATTCGTTAAACGTTTGAAAAGCTTGCACCAGTTTGCGCAAAATTTTCTATACATTAAAATAAGTGCTAATTTCCAATAACCTTTTAAAATACATCAAATAAAACATAATTACATGTAACATTAATTAACTTTACTTTCTTCCTTATTGTTGAAATAAACTCTTTTAAAGTGTTGCATTTGCTTTGAAAATGCATATTACATTTTTAATAATTTTATATGTGAAGTGAATATAGATAATCCCAAAACATTTCCATTTACATTGTTGATTGATAAATATCACTAAAATTTTAGCTTGTTAATCACTGACAATTTATCCCTAAGTTTTTTAATATTAGCTTATATTACTACTTATCACTTATTATTTTGAAATTAAAAGAGCATCAGTGCCCTTTATAAATATCATCACAAATCGATACACATTACAATGACATAAAAACATTAATTGATGTAATATATATATATATATATATATATATATATATATATATATATATATATATGAAATGTAATGTCACAAGAGTATCTATGTAGGCTGAAACTGTGCTGAGCTGTATGTCATAAACTAAAACTGGGAAAGTTAATAACTGGGAAGGCATACATACGTTTGGAAATTTTTTTAACTATCTTTATTTTAAACAGGTGCGTCATTTAGGTGGGAGGGGGGGCAAACGCTCCCCCTGGATTTCGAAAGAAATAAGTAAAAAAATTTTTTTGTGTATTTTGTTATTTAAATAATACTAACGTAAGCACATAAAACCGAAGTTTCATTATTAAAGTTCCTAATTTATACACGCTTAATTAATTCAAAAGGTGCAACAAGGTCACTGTCACCAAATAAAATCTTGCTCCCCCCCCCTCCCAAGAAAAACCTGAAATGACGGCCCTGATTTTAAATAAATAACATGTATAAAAAAACATTATTTTAGGTACTCTCGCAGTCATAAAAGCAATTCGACAATATAGAAATTGATTTAGATGTGTGTTAACTTCGAGGTAAATATTTCAAATTAGATATATTATCATGAATTCCCTTTTTCTGAATAACCTTTTATAGTGCACTGTCGCAGGAAAGAACTGTGTATTTGACATGTATTTCTAATAATGGTCAACTACTTCATTATTTGGATTTTTCTTTTCAGATAATGAGATCTAGCATCTTCACCATGAAGAAATAAACAGAAATAATGTGTTTTACGTACTGTCAAGCACATTACAAAAATAACTTGTAAATGAGCCACTTGAGTAAAGGGGACAAATTGTGTACATATTTTATTCCCATTTACTCTGTGAATTTTTCCTTTCCAGGAGTGTGTTTAGTAGGACTACTATTTTTACTCTGGATGCAAAAAATGTTAGTACAAGAAAACTCTTAAAGGTAGAACCACATGTACCTTGTTTTTATAAAAATCAGAACTTTTGAGTTACACATGTTTTACTACTTTCGTGTTTATTTCTACGACAAAAGCAGTCTAAACTGCAGAAGTGGTCCGTACGATCTCAAGTACATACCTAATGACTCAAAATATATTAATTTTAACAAGTCGCTGACTATTTTTATTTTCAAACCATCTCTTGTTGGCTGGAAATTTTTATGCAGTTTGCGAATGGAAAAAATGGAATACAATATTTCTCTACTGTAAGTAATTATGCTTGGTTTTAATTACTGTAGTTTTCTTCGTATTTTATTGGATGTATTGCAGCATGTAGAAAAACTGGGCAAGAAGTTGTAAGATAATACTTGTGTGGTTAAGCAAAAATTTAACCATTCAGGTAAATTGCATTTTATGGTTGGTTTATCAACACTTTTTCAACATAAAATAGAAGGTATAAATTGATATTATGGAAGAGAATTAGAAGACATGCACACGAGATGCACATTATCGCTCTGTCTGATATTCACTCTACGGTATTATCACAGTATTGTTAGCCATCAAGTGGTGGCTATGCCGTATACTGCGCAGACAACCATTTTAATTCAGTGGAGTTGAACTGTAGTAAGAAAAAGATTATATAAAGACGTGGCCACTGTTGCTCATAAACATTGTTTTCACCATAAGAACCAATGTATTTTCCACTGATTTTGGAAAGCGATATTTTGCGATAAGGTGAATTGAGTTATAGAACTACAAATATGTCGTGTTTATCTCTTGCCTGCGTTAATTGGAGAATAAAATTTTGCAATAAAATGTGAAATTTAAGCCCAGTCACACTGTCAAATGTTTCCTTCCAATCGCTTCGGATCCTCCCGATTGCGAGTACGACGTGCTACCGTTGTGCCTCCTCGCTCGTTCTCAAAAAGAATTTCAAAGCAGAAAACTGCTACTGACGTCAGTTTCCTGGAAGTAATCTAAACATAGGATATTTGATTCTAACATGCAGGTCATTGAATTCGCGAAATTTCACAATCTCTACTAATCGGGCATCATGTCGCATCGACACTTTTAACTGGGAAATTATCTTGTTAAAACTTTATAACTGTTATGCAAACTTTCAAAACTAGGCATTTGCGTAAAATCCAAAAAATTTGTTAGGTCTACAATACCCTTTAGACTATAAATAAAGAAGAGTTACACTCGAGTATAAATTCGGAGTCATTAAAATATTTAAAAAATCGTGTTCCATCTTACTTTTACGAGATTTTTAACTTTCGTCTGCAACTAAACCAGGTGGACAGACCTGGTTTAAAAATTCACTCCTCAATTGCTGGGACAGAACAGGGTACAGTAGCAATTATGTTTCACTGCCCTTTAGACACTATCAATAGGCTCACATGATTTAAAGTTCTTTAAAGTTACGTTTCACAAAATTTGCTCTCTGTTGGTCTTGTTTTCAAACGACACATTAAAATGTTGAATTCAATATCCAAATCATAGGGGACTTCCCCTGCCTCACCATGGCTGAAGGGGTGAAGAAGGCACGTCATCGTAACCGAAACCGTGTTACACTACAGATAGCAAAGTGTTACACGAACAGATAGCAACGAACAATGGTGTACTCATGCGCATCTTAGCTCCGACTCTGACTTTGTGACGTCACTCATTTTGTATCTCCTTTAAATGTATTCAGATATGTGTTTCTTAACACGTCAACGGTGATCTAGACGTCTCACGTGTCTGCATTATTAACAATCGCGCATTTACATCTGGAAAACCTTTTACTGGTTGTTAAATATGTGCCTGCGTCGATTCAACCAAGACGATGACTTCGGCTCGTTCTACTGCACTCAGTTAAGCTTTGATTACGTAAATATATTTTTATCTTATAAAACGAGACACAAACCAGTACAACGCAGCTTTTCGGTGAATTTGGCACCGTTTATTTTCCATACCTAGATAAATTTTAATTGTTCACGTCATCATTATAATCGCTGGACTGCTGACTGGATTTAAAAATATATTACTCATTTGGATAAAGCCTTCTTCACATAGTATGCTTTATTAATCGCGGACCTTTACCCGACAGATTCAGTGACGCCTATTTCCGCATCTAATTGCCAGCACACGCTAAAAAAATTTTGTAAAATTTACAAGGATTTTCTTTGTACTTTTACAAATCCTAGTAAAAGTATACATATATTCTTTGTGAAATCATTACCTTATAAAGATACAAAGGTAAACTTTGTAATATTACAAAGGAATTCTTTGTACCTATATACCGACAGTTAACTGTCACAGCTATACTGTAAATTGTTTTGTAAAATTTGACAAGGCGCTTCTTTGTAGTACAAACTTTTGTAAATGTTGAAAAATTTTCCGTGTAAGATTATTAGTTTACTATGTTAAAAGGAATTTTCTAGAAAACGTTGAAAAAATGTTTTGTCTTCCAAAATCATAGGTTTAGCGGAAATTACCTCTGGAAAGCATTTTTATGCGGAATAAAGTGAATTTTTTTATATTAATTGCGTGCTTTAAATAAAAAAAATTATTACTGAACTGTACATTGAATATATAGATATAAATAAAGACTAAGCAGTACAGAAATCACAGTGGTCTAGGGGTAAACTACGTGATAGCTGAGTGTGGGGAGTATGATTCGAAATTTAGCACCTCTAAGTGTATTTTTATTGGTTTTCAAATATAAGTTCATGTAAATGTCCTTTATTCGAAAGTCATTTGATAAATAAGTTCGGTGTTATTTATAAAGTACCATGAGCATTTAAATTAAATTTTCCCCTTATTGAAAGTACTACTACAAGACTATTCCTTGTAATTTTACAAACATATACTTTGTATTTTACTACAAGGACAACCCTTGCAGTTTTACAATGAATTTCTTTGGCAACTGGGTTTCCAAGGATTTTCTTTGTAAAAGTACAAATATTTTTTTACAGTGCAACAACTTACACTGTGTGAAGCACGGACATTAAATTTCGTCGACCGTACGAGCCTTCCTACACATATGTGTCTGCTCCAGATATCGGCTCATCCAAACTGTATTTCAGGCGTTTCAATGAAGATCTTCCTCTTGGATTGACACTTTTTCCAACAAAACCCGAGCGTCTTAAACTATTTCTGTAAATATTCTTTGCTAGTTCAAAACACGAGCCGTCATCTTGCAAAGCCTTGTTAAACTTTTTTCGAAAGTCGGGACAGTTTTCCGCACAATATAAAATTAATGTATTTTTGTACGCACAGCACCACACGCAAATTGTCTACTTCAGTTAACTTCCTGTGTTTTCTTTTCTTCACGGTAGGTTTGGCTGTTGCTTCAAAACAAGACTCGTAGCTTGAACAACGTTGTAGACCTATGTCATTTTGTGCGACTATTTTGTTCCCAGATATTTCGTTGCTAATTATGCACAATCACATGCATGCCCCCGTAACGGTGTATTCGACTACATAGACGTTTTAATTTCTGAAGTAGAAGCTGTTTGAAGCGTCTTAAGAGGGCGTGGTACATAATTCAACGCAAAAGGCATTAATATATAACTATAAGTTTCTTGAAGCCAATTTGCGAAAATTAAACAATAGTAATTCTAGACAATTGTTTTAGCAAACGTTTTAAACCAAATTGTTTCCAGCGTTACGAACTTCTGAGGCACAATCTCTGACACCGGAACCTCGTGCAGTTAACTGCGGCGCAAGAGATCACGCGTAACTAATTAGTAATGCTATATAAGTACATATTTACACATAAAGTAGGCAAATACCATTATCTAGGATTGTCAATGAGTATTTTATCCATATTGGCTTCGAAAAAAGCGAAGAAATAAACTGATTTTTTTTTCAGCGTTTATTTATCTGCGACGCACTCTTAATGGTGTTCAAGTGCGATAAAATCATAATTGTATATTTTTATGCAATAGTGTTAGTTTTGTAGACGATACTTGTGAGTACAGTTTCCATTATGAAACAATTTTAGCTCTCATAGTTTTCTCATAACAGTGCGTCAAAGTCAAAATTTGCTTGTTCTGCTGCCATGCAAATAGTGAAAACCAACTGACCTATTTGAATAAAATAATTCACTGTGATATTGCATCCCATGAACTATGCAATAAAGTATTTAATAGACCATAACGTAATATTTAGAATTTAAAAAATTCACAAAAGTACAGGAAACAAGTTGCAAACACAGCAATTTTTTAAAATACAAAAAGTTCACGGGATTTTTAAAAATGTTTTATTACGTAGCCCATGACATATTATTTCCCTGTGAATTATTTCACTTACGTAAGTCAATTGGTTTTCACTATTTGCATGGCAACAGAACAAGCAAATTTTGACACTGATGCACCGTTATGAGGCAACTATGAGAGCTAAAATTGTTTCGTAAGAGGAAACTGTATTCACAAGTATCGTCTACAAAACTAACACTGTTTCATATATATACATATATATATATATATATATATATATATATATATATATATATATATATAATTTATCGCACTTGAACGGCCGCTTACCCGACGCTTCAAATGCGTTGCAGTGTGTTCGTAAACACGTTTTACCTACGAAAATGTTCTACGTGTGCCCATTGTACCAGCGTACCGAAAAGAAAACCAACTTCAGGTAAGGTCAGAACCTCACTGTTAAGACGCCACGCTCAATACAAACACTGTTTCCAAGCCCTACAACATAGCTGAGAACGGCCTTTTCAGTGTACCGTACTTCAAAATGTACTAACCGGATGCATGTGAAATTCAGGTTGCGACCTGCACTGAACTTAGTTGTAGACTTTCCACCAATAAAATTATATGGTCACTGCTTAATGTCCCATGGTAAAAACCGTTCAGCGGGAACCTTGCACGCTAGTTCAGCGCTTTGCTTGTTGAGGCGACGCGGAATTTGATGCGCGTTAAGGTCGACCTTACAGCTCCGTCGCTTTTGAGCTTCTCACGCGCGGGTAGGCGGCGCTCTTAAGGTCTGCTTATCGTGTAACACAGACTCATAGGCACCTGCGCAGAGTGATGCTCACAGCCAGCAAGTGGACGCGGGACGAGATTAAGGACATGTTCTTTAGTTTCTACTGTATTTGCGATAATTATTTCTTTTAATCTTAAACGAGAGCAGGTATCCAAAATCTGTTTGGCAGTTTTGTTAAAAATGGTTTTTGCCGTTATAGATAAAATTTTCAAAACAAGTAATTATACGGTTTCGACAAAAAGTAAGTTAACCAAAGTTTCGTTAAGCACATAATTAGTTAAATTCAAAGTATTAACAGCCTTGAATAAAATCACACAACATGGAGAAGAACATTTAAAACGAAACTGCCAAACATATTTTCGATACCTGCTCTCGTTTAGGCGTAAAAAAAATAATGTCGCTAAAATAATAGAAACAAAGTGGGGAATAGCCTCAATCTGCTCCCTTTTCCCGTGACTGTGTCACGTGACTAACCGCTAACACTTGGGGTCTGCACATTATCTATTTCCCGTTGTCCCGTTGTAACTAATTATGATTACTTATTTTACATTTGTTCCGTTGATCACACATGGCGAAAGTGACAGCTCTAGTATACCTGCTTGGTTACTTGCGTGAGACGTAAATTAAGAAATCTGTAAATTTATGAAGATCTCGGTCAATGCCCTAGCCTAGACGCACGCCCACGCTCAGAGCGCACGTGGAACGGTTCGGTGCAGCATATTTACCACTCGCTTGACGAGTTTCATGTGCAGCGAAGCGCATCCAGGTCATCACGTAATATGAAGAACGAAACAACCTGAACCATGTTCTTGGACAGACGTCATCGCGAGTGAATGCTGCAGTCACGGAAAATCCACAATTAAACGAAATAACTAGACAAGTGAGGTACGAGACTACGACATCAAGCTTAAAATTATATTTTGGGAAAAATACCTTACACGGCATCGAGTAAATTTAAGACTCTGTGGACAATGTTAAGTGTAATTAAGATGGACAAACGTCATCGCCAGTGAATGCTGCAGTCACGGAAAATCCACAATTAAACGAAATAACTAGACAAGTGAGGTACGAGACTACAACATCAAGCTTAAAATTATATTTTGGGAAAAATACCTTACACGGCATCGAGTAAATTTAAGATTCTGTGGACAATGTTAAGTGTAATTAAGATCTTCAACCCATAAAAAATTCGCCCTTCGAACACCTTTCCCTTCATCAAAATGATAAGAACGGCCACCTTCTAATTTGCGTACAACTTTTTGCGGCCAGAACTTGTGATCATTTCCCGTTGTCTTTTTGAGCAGTAAAACTATATAAGTATACAGGCCATCTTGCTGCATGTGCCTAAGACTGAACAATTCACAAGGAAATAAAACTGCATCTGTGGCAATAATATACATATATCTGGTACGTAGGAGAGAAGTGTTACTTTTGTCAAGTAATAGGCTATTACAAGCGCCGCTCTCCCAAGAGAAGGCAATTCTTCGAAAGCACAACACAAAATCAAGTCAAGTATACGTAACGTAGAACAAGTTAGGAGCGATCAGAAAATTTGGCAAAAAAAAAAAATTCTGCGCCTTGCAAACGCTTGTTGCTAACCACTTGCCCCATAAGATAATTAATGTAATTGTTCAGTACGTAATACTGTTTAATTAACTTAATCCAGACATGCATATTATGATGATTACAAGAGTTAACCATCGCTGTCGTTTTTATCCGGTAGTTGATATCAACGCGGGATTGCCATCAGACTACAGATCACTAACAGACTCTTACAGTGGTTACAAAATCGTAATTTCGTAAAAATTAGTTTCCGGCATTCGGCGGCAAAGGCTTTTAAAAATTCAACGTATTTATTTCAGAATGTATTAAAGAGGTGTCGTTCATTCAAATCCCGGATTTTTTTCTTCGTAAAATAACTACATTTTTTTTTAAATAGCGGAAACTCGAATTACTTTCAAACTTACCGGATCGCGTTATGTCGTAAGTACTGCTCAAAAATACAAAATCAAATGAGCGCAAAACCTGACCTCAAAACAAGAGAACGGCCACTCCAATTATTTTGATAAAGGGGAGATGTTTGATGAGTGATTTCTTTGTAAGTTGAAGGTCTTCCTAAATATGAAATTGTCCACGGAATCGTAAATTCATTCCATGCCTTGCAAGGTATTTTGCCAGCATACCGTTTCCAAAGTCGATTTTCGAGATTCTACGGGTTCAACAAAATTCTCTTTGACTACAAAGTATTCCGTATATTTCCTGCTTACGTTTCCATGAGGCATTACCTCCTGATTTTGTTTTAGCATTAAATTTACTTTCATTCATTGTGTAACATACATACAGCCCCGAAATGAAGAATATATTCTGTATATCCACAAAAGGCAAACACGTAACAAAACAAGATGTGTGACAGTGGCGACAACGAAGGACGAGAACAATATAGATAACACAAACGATCACAGAAACTGATATAGAGGTACATACAGCCAACACAACGATAATGACACTAACGAAAGTAACAGACTTCCCTTAAGGGCGCGGTCTACCGCAATTTTCATCGTCATTATTTTATTTTTTATTTGTACCACATGTTTTTTTCTTATTTAAGACACAAAATGTGACTAAATTTGGCTCTTATGAAATTTTTTCATCTTTCATATTTTTCGCGTAATGGTTTGTTAAAGTCATATTTTGCACGTTTCCGTTTTAACGACTACACTAAAACCAACTGATAAACCAAACTCAAAAAAATCAGAGTGGATAAAGACATTGCAGTCTACAATGACATGCTCATAAAATTAAAGAATTAAAATTATTTGAATTTTAAAAAATGCTGAAGCTAAAAATAAAAATTTTAAAAATTCAATAATTTTTTTAAAAATACAAATAAGCTTGTTATGTGAAGTTTGTATGTTTTACAGTATTTCAGTTATTAGTTCTGGGACGAGAAAAATATTCACACGTAAACTATTTGTTGTAACACAGGTTTGTAAGGACCAGGACTATAAACTAAATTTTCTTCTCTGACGGTCTGTAAGAACCCGAACATTCTGAGTCTTCTGCTTAAGCGATGAAAAATTCCGCATTGCGAACTGTTTATTTACAACAGCATTAACTACCCGGATGAAATGCGGGCTCGCTGTTTTTGCGCGTGGTCACAGCAGTAGCAAATAGACAGATGTCAGTATGGAATGGTACCCGAGTTTTGCACGAAAGAAACGTGGCGGACGTTGACAAAGCGGATTTGCATAGATACACCCGTTTCTTTCGCACTTGCGTTCCGTTACTGCGTAAGTTTAGTTTCGCATCACCCTCACCAGCACGTTAGGCCTTGATTTTATACGCTGATGAAAACCTCTCCTCAGTCAACAGAGTCTTCAACTGTTTCATAAAATACAGCACATGGCGATGAAACACAAGTGATATAGGCCTACAGTCGATTTATAGGGCACTCTTAAAAGCGTTGCTTAGTTTATTTGATCCTACTTCGTTAAAAAAAAAAAAAAAAAAAAAAATTATCCCCATCATGTTAACCTAATGGCGCACATCAATATTTTAAGTTTGTGGTTTAAGCTGTAGGTATGGGGAGATGACGTTAAAGTCAGCATTTTTTAAGACCGTACCATCAAGATACGGCTGAAAGCAGTAACAATATTACCAGGACTTCGAAAGTGCTCGCTTTGCCGTGAACAGCCTATAGCTGCTCAAGCTTGTAGTTGTCTACAGAATATATATACAAGTATACCTTCAAATCTCACAAAAATAAATTACATGCCATGTTATAGGACATAATATGGACATTTATTTGTGCACGTGACCATCCATGTGTTGTTCTAGTGAAAAAGTGTAAAACGTACGCCTTATATATACACTGATATATTTAAATTATTTATTTTACTTTAAGGTAGTATGTTACGACACTCTTTTTCTAATTCCGTCCCAACATTAGTTACAGTACTACTGTCAAAGAATATGTTAAAATACTTTACACGCAAATGCAGTCGATTCTACTATTTCGGACGAACAATAGGCTTATGAGCTATTCTACTACCCGAGTAAGCGAGTGTACGCCATATAATCTTTTGAACCCATGACACGAATTTCATATCAAAGTTGAATTCACGCGTTACTGTTTACGACCACGCCAAGTGCTCATTTTCTACAATAAAGGCAACTTTAAAATTAAAGGCGCTATGACATCTAGTTAATTATAGGACCGATTCCTACATAATTTTATTAAACGAGTAGTATGCACCAAGAACGTCTAGATATTCGGCTTTTTTTTATTTTTTTTTTCATTTAAGAAAATAAGATTCTATGAACGTAACACGACTATCCTGTGACGCGTGTATGACGTACGTCGCCTAATGAAATCCTCCGAATAAATCAAATGAGAAAAATAGAATAAATATGTTTGGGAGGATACTCGAAAGCAGGGTACACATCTATGACCCAGTTTAAATGGGAAACATCTAAAAATTTCCAGTTTTGAGTAAAATTCATATAGAAAGATTTCCGTTCCACCGAAAAATCTGGTAGTTGACGTATATGGTTGGCGCTAATCTGAAGCAGAAGTACAGAGGCAACTGGTTAAGGTGCTTCAAATGTTAATGGTTTGCCTTTGCTGAAATTATCACACTTTAAAATAAAAGAATTACAATTTCTAGAACTTTACTGCAGGCTATCGGAATAAAGTGCCGCATTATTAAAACAAAAGAATTTAGGTGTTGTTTTTTATTTTCAACATGTTAGAGCACTTCTGTCTATGAGTTGGTGAGCCAAATTCAAAAAAGCAATTTTTTGAGCTGTTTCCCTTTTGAACTGGGTCATCGATATCACGCATGGGGAGTAGAGTTCCGATTTAGACGCCGGTAGGCATCATTACAAGAAATTATTAAGTATGTTTCTTAGCACTTGCTGAAGGTTTTGTGACCGATTTAAAACATCAAAATGAGTACCCTGTTTACTTTACTCCTAGACCATTATTTCTTAAGTTTTTTTGGCACCGAAGGAAATATTTACAGACAAAGTTCCAAGTTTTTAAATTTCGGCGAGGGAAACAAAAAATAGTCATCTATGTATCGTAGCACACATGAGACATGCCCTAGCCTGGTTCTCGTGTATGCCAAACATGTTTTAGACATCGCTGTCACATGTGGCAGATACTGCCCTCCTGTACCTGATCCCTAAGGCTTAACAGGAGACAACTTACAGATCATAATTCCAGGGGGATGCCACCCACCCCGGATCAGCAACATATGCGTCCAGAGCAGTCATAGCCGTTCAGACTTAAATTTGATAGGATAGATGAATACCACTATCAGAGGGAGATACGCTCCTTCCAATCGCGGTGGTGGGTAGTGAAAACCCACTCACCATGCCACGCGAAAGGATGTGTCAGCCAATCAGAGCACGTCCTCGTTTTCTGTGCGAGCCGCGCCGAAATGTCTGCCCGCCGAAAGAACAGACAACACGAACATGACCTAGTAGTCTGTACGTGAAGTAACTGAGCCGAGCATAGCAGCGCAGGGAGGGGTGGGGGTGGAAATGTATTTATTTGAAGAGTTGTGCACCTTTTAAGGGCGCTCACGTGGCGAAAATGCATACTTTTATATTTTAACGGCACAGTGTTCGTTTTATTGACGGTACTTGTGACTACATTTTTCACTACTAAATTTTTCTTTATTTCTCGTAGTTTTTCCATAGCGGCATGACAAAGTCAAAATTTGCAAGTTACAGGAACATAGGAATAACAAATACCAGCTGACTTGCTCGAATAAAATAATAATCACTGAAATCAGGTTTTAAAAAATATTTAATAACAAACAATGACATCCTTTGTACCTTAAAAAAATCTGAAAATGGTGACAATTTACCCAATTTACGTCAATTTTTAAAAGATGTCAATAGGACTTTGTCATGTGTTATTAAATATTTTAGCCTATGGCACATAATATCTAATTTCAGTATAAATTATTTAATTCTAGTAAATCAGTTGGTTTTTTTATTCCCACGTTCTCGTAACTTGCAAATTCTGACTTTGACAGGCCGCTATGGGAAAACTATACGAGCGAAAAAAACAATTTCAACTGGAAAATGTAGTCAATAATGATGTCTGTAATACGAACACTATGTCGTGTTAATATAAAATTATGAATTTTTGCCAGGTGAGCACCTTTAACAGCGTGTTGTTTAACCTAGCTACGACCACGAGGTTATTCACACCATCTGTTCTGTTCCCCTGGTCTGTACGGCGTGGTCCGTCTACATGTGAACCACGCATTATCTTCTTGTGATGGTGGCGTTGCTGCTTACCTGAGCACACAGCGCGGTCTACGAGTGGAAGGTCAGTGGCGAGCGAAGAGTACGAAGCAACTACACTTCTATCCTAGGCGCGCTCCATAATAAGCCATCTCCATTGTGGTGGGGAAACAAGTGGCGGGGGCTTGTCGCATGACCCAGACCTTGAAGTTCACCAAGTAGACATTTAAAAAATGATCACTTGAACCGTGTCGGCAACAATACCATGTGTATCGAGCTCGGCGAGATTCCGTTCAGACATGACTCGGTCAATATCGTAAACGAGCATTTGCGGTAACTGGTGTTTTGGTGGAATTACTGCCGTGCTGAGGTGTCCGCCAGGCCATGCCGCAGAGCGGCATCGTGCAGAACATCGGCCGATACAGTTTATTCGAAAACTACTAAAATGTTGAATTTCGCTCTATTACTGTCGGCTTTCAAATGTATATCATATGTCATTTATTCATTTGATTGTAGCCCATATTGTAAACGTGACTTGTCCAATATCTTTGTGCAAAAAGTGCACAAAACAGGTCCAAGGACGCAGTCAATAAACCTAAACCATTCACCGTATGTAATAAAAGTCTGCTCAGGAATAACATTTAAAGAACTTTAGAAGTGTTTAAAAAACTCATTTAGATACCTTTCCTCTACAGTTTATTTTTACGCTGGCGAAAATGAGTGTGTTTGCAGTCCTCTTTAAGCATTAAAAAATTTGTGCAAAATATTATTAAAATTGACAAGCGTACAATACACCTTGATCAACAATAATACGTCATAAAACGATAGTGTAACCACTGACAGTGTCATAGAGGCGAGCTGTCAACAAGAAGACTGCACGCTAGTTTAACTGTCACGTGTCTAGAGACTAGGATGAGGTGTTATGTGTGTAGTGTGTCATAGTACAGCTACCGCATTTATACGACTCGAACGCGTAAACTGCGTTCACCCACTTGGTCACCTTAAGGCCATTATCTTTCATTTATTTCAAACAATTGCAAATAACTAATATTTTTAAGCCAATTGCTTCAAAAAACTTTGAGACTGTGTACAGTTATACGATACACAATTTTGCCAGAGCGTTTTTAAAAATAATGTACCGTTTGCTAACAAAAAATTATTTTGCTTCATTTTGGTTTATTTTGACAGCAAAATATGTGATATTTCAGGGACAAAAATCTAAAAATCCATTTGGTGTATTGCAACGGAAAATTCAGATACAAACGATGATATACAAGTATTAAAACTGTAAGAATCAATGTTTTATATATGTATTAATTTTTTGTTAAATAAATATTTTCGAAACCACTGCAAAACTAAAGGGCGAGGCCTTAAGAAACTGAGGGTAACACGAATCTTACGTTACTAGCGCATAATCAGCTACTGTCATAGTAGACTGCAAATACGTCAGAATGTTTCAAATACGTCTATTTCACTTTTAACAGACTTTTAGAGAAAAACTCTAGGATCGGAATGTACAAGTTAATACAAAGCATATTCTGGTGCATTTGTGTTTATGTTGGCTGGTCGTTATGAATATAGTCTCTGATTGAAGGGAGCTGAGGTGGCCGAATGGTCAGACCATTCGCCTCCCACCAAGGCGATCCGGGCTAGATTCCCGGATTTTCGCATGTGGGAATCATGCCGGACGATGCCGCTGGTCGAATCTCCCATTTCCCCCGCCCCTTCATTCCGCCGCTGCTCAATACCAACATCATGTCATCCCTCACCAGCGTCAAAGACGTCGATGTTGAGCGCTGACCAAAATATCTCACTCTGACTCAAAATGTCAAAATTATAATATCTGGATAGCAACCAAATAAAAAATTATCTTTTGTGTACACATGTTGAAATCAGAACTAGTGTTACATGAATATGTACATCTACAAGCTGCACCGACAGTAAAATGTTACATATGGCTCGGAACGTTTAACGTGTAGACCTATAAAGAACTAGATAAACATCACAGTAGCTATGTTTATAATATTCACGAATGTTGATTAGAACTTATCTGCCAAAATAACAAGTTTTATTAATGTAGCGTTAATATATCCACCGTCCTGCAGATGTTTAGGACATTCCAGGCCAACGATTAGATTCTGTTTCAACCACCCCTCTCTCCTTTTCCCAGCAGCATTTTTCAAAGAAAATTCAAAACATGATGTATCTAAATGAAACACAAATGCGAATCATAAAATAAATGTGAAATGTTTTCTTCCCACATATATTTCCACGGTATGGGGTCGCGGTGGCCGAATGGTAAGACCACTCGCCTTCCACCAACGCGATCCGGGTTCAGTCCCCGGATGTTCGCATGTGGGAATCGTGCCGGACGATGCCGCTAGCCGGTGGATTTTTCTCGGGGATCTCCCGTTTCCCTCGCCCCTCTCATTGCGGCGCTTCTCCATCGTGGAGCCTCATTTCATGTCATCCTCAACCCACTAGGCAAGGCAAGGCCCTGAACTAAAGTATCCGAAGGCGCGAGAGCGGGATGAGTAGGAGGATGGTGCGCCGTCTGACGCAGCGTTTTCAAGGACGGAAAGATAAAAGGCCAACTTTTTATTACACTGAAAGAAATTCAAAATTTTACTTAAACTTGGAAAGCCGATTTCCTTATTTTGTAGTATGATTAAAAATTTCAATAACAAAAACACACACGCGAACACTCGTAGTTAGCTTGTAGAATTACTTGCGTTTCCTGATCCTAAGCACTCATGCAGCATTAGGACATAGTTCGGAGAATATTTGTACGTAACACTAAACGTTTTGTTAACTTTTTTTTCTACGTTCTCCCTCCCCTGCCTTTATTTCTCCACTCGAGTCCTTTCTTAAGGCTGTGTAAGTATGCGAAACGTATACGCCGATTCATTTGGAGCACAAGGCCGTGAAGACATGCGAAACGTATACGCTGATTTATTTGGAGCTCAGTATCATATTAACACTTCCGAGTGAAACAGAGAAATCTCACGCTGCCAGCAGTTACGTGCGAATCTCTTTACGCAACAAATTACACTGTTGAATCAAACACTAACATTTAAAGTGCTGCGAGTAAACTAATGAAACAAATCCAGCGTAGCCTAGTTTAGAAAAAGAGAGTGAAAAATATTTAAGAACTGCACTGAATTCATGAAGACATTTATGCGAGGAAAACCAGTACAGAAAAGCAGTGCGATTAACTATTAAAATAGAGGGTAAAGTTGTGTGATTGCTTTAAGCTGTGGAATTTGCGAATTACGTGAATAATGACATCTATAGTAATGAAATGTTGCACGAAGTTTACATGACGTGCACAGAGCTTGCGGAACCGTGCCGTGGTTAACTAAGATGAAAAAAAAAAAAAAAAAAAAAAAACCGTAAATTATTGTTGCAGTAGTCCGTGCGTATGTGGACATGCAGCACTTCAACAACACTCCCGACCGCTACAGTCGGTCAGGACTAATAATAACTTGTATCTGAAAAATGTATTTATTCCCTACAAATGTGTTAGGATCTGTGACGTCATATGTAAAAATGACCACTCGACTTATACAGGACGATTTTGCTCTGTAATGACAAACAGGATACGATCCCCGAGAGAATAAGGATACTTCCATTGAAGATGAGGTGAGACGAGACCTTAGCTATTTTTTTTACGTTTGAGTCACACAAATGGAGAATGCGATAGGTCGAACATAACACGTCCGTCAAGCACCTCACCGGCCATCGCTTCTAGGCGCGAACAGACGATCCTGTTATTTTATTCGTGAAAGTATATGTGCATGTTTCTACGATTTCGTATCAAGATTCCAGTTGATATTATCTTAGCTACAGCAACGTAAAAACTTCATTTTTAGTACGTCTGAGGAGTTTGGTAATCATGTTTCTAATCCGCAGATGGCATTTTTAAAACCATAGGGACACAGTTTCAGTGAGTCTTCTTTTAGTAGATAACCGCATTGGAAACACTTTTAACAGCATAAAAAATATTTTGGTACAACAATACAGCACGGCTCACGCACCAGTTGAGCCAATGAGTCGTTCCACATCAGGGTATACCCACTTTAAAAAGGTAGAGATAAAATAATTGTGACAGTTGTGGGTTTCAATAATCGAAAGCACACATGAGCACACACAGGCTACCTGCGGGCGCACCTGAAAGGTGTCGGTTTATGCAGAGCCCATACCGGACGTCCAGACATAGAACAACACATTCATGCTGCCTGTGACGTCATTCGCTGTAGGATGGCATTTGAACGTGTGCGTCAGTCGCTGCATGCTTAGAGGCTCGTCCTCGAACACATTGTCTAACTGTGGTCTCATCACAGCGTGTCTTGCACTTCTTCGTACTGTATCCTCTATGATAGGCACCACGCATCTCTAGCAATATGACCATATAACGTATCTTGCTTCTCATACAGTTTGTCCCTGTAGTGAAAAAAAAAAAAAAAAAAAAAAAAAAAAAAAAAAAAAAAAAAAAAAAAAAAAAAAAAAAA
>PNEQ01125961.1:29338-65400 GCA_003012365.1 Medauroidea extradentata | reverse complement strand
ACTTATGTTTCTGCACTGATAAGTTGCATATAAAACTGATCTTCAAATATTTTTGACCGTTGGCACTTCGAAAAATCCTTGGAATCAAACTACGGACTTCAAAACTATCTTTTAGACACAAGGTTTCTCTTTAAATTATTTCCGGGTTTCTGCGCCAATTCTTATAACTAAGCAATTTTTTGTGTAGTATTGTACTCTAAGCATTTGTAAATGCAACACACTTAAGGTGCATGTCTACCTTCGAGCCTTGGCGAGAGCAAAGATACGGATTTGCTTGTTAAATTATATTCTCTGGGGATAAGCAACATTTCATTATAACGTTTCGGACGGAGAAGAGGAATTCCAAAGGGATAAAATTGCTTGGGGAAGGTGGGAATCCGGTTTAAATTAAAAAAGATGGAATATTTTTGGGATAAAACAACTTGTTTGTTCATAGTGTTCAGGGTATTTAAAGACAAAATAAAAGAACGTAGATCAATATAAGCCGAGATGAACAAAGGAGACAGTGGTGGTATACGCGTGTAGTGTTCAACCGGTGACAAGCCACACCTAATATAATTGAACGCCAGGCCTCGAGAAGATAGGCAGCCCCCTTAGTGCGCCTGGTTGGCTAGATTGCCGCGCACTGTGAAGTGCGTAAGGAAATGCCGGACTATTAAAAAAAATTACTTCACCTACCTACATGGCGTGTGTTATCGATAGCAAAAATATTTGAGTTATCTCAAGACATGCAGTATAATTTTGGATTTAATATACAGAAAAATAATACGCGGCCCACAACCTGGAGTCACATTAAGCGTTTTCGAAAACTTCACGTGCCAGTAGGGTTTAGGTTTTCTGACACTTGACCAGGTTTTGTTGATCACCAGTATCTTGATGAACTTTTATGTTCAGGGAAAGGTTAATTCTACTACAGGTTAGAAATATTTCGCAGGAAAAACGGTTTTGTGGTGGCTAAAAAAGGTTTAGTCAATATTGACCTCACGAAATAATTTTGTAGTGGTTACAAATTTTTTTTGTAGTCACTGCAAAGCTTAGTTGGCGGCAGAATAATTTGTTTGTGGTCACCACAAAAAAATTTGGTAAGGTCCATAATGACGAAACATTATGTGGTGACCAGTAACAAATTTATTTTTTTCAGAGCAATGTTAAAAGTTTGTCACAGGGAAAATTTCTGCCGCTTTTGCGTTGGTATCGGAAATGCGTGCAAACTGACCAATCCTAGAGCTTTCCTGAATTTTAAGTTACATTAAGATAATTGAAAACGCGAAATTGGTTTATTTACACTTTAAAATTAAGTTAAATGACTTCTGTTATTTCCAAGCCTAATTAAATTTAATTTTACTAAAGTTTCGTATTTTTCTGGCCCCTTTGCGACAGCAGCGAAACTACCGGTAGAAACTTTCCCTGTGCCAAGCTCTCCCATGAGAGAAAAATTTTCATTCAAACCTGTAATAGAATTAGCCTTAGTTGAGGGTTACAAGATGGCGGAATAAAAAAGATACATAGTTTGCATCGGTTAAATATTAATTATATTACATAAAATATTCGTTTCATGCTTGTTTCTTTGGTATTTCGAACACAGTGCATTCAATTTCACTTAGTTGTTGCTTTAATTATGTTTGCTGTTTACCTTTTTTTTTTCGCGCTAAACGCCACGTGCCCTGCTCGAGAGCTGTCAGATGTATATTAGGTCACGTGTGAACTTCACTCGGGTTAATTTTCGAACACCTAAAGCTGACATTCTGTTCTGCCTACACCCTGCCCTCGTTAGCTTTTGAAACCACATATTGACGTCAGTCGGCTACGTGGAAAGTGCGCGCCATTCGAGTGTCCTATGCGTAGAGGCAATAAGGAAAGTGATGCATGCGTGTGAGTTAACCTTAGCTTCTGCGTGTTCCCAGGCTCTGGACCCGTAAAACAAGCGCAGGCAGGCGGAACGCTTAATGAGCTACACGTAGAAACCCAAGAGTGGTGATGTTAATTAGTCATTGTGGCAGTGACTGTAGACAACAAACAATGTTTCTATGTGGCGTTGATTTATTATATGTTTATTACTTATGGCAATAGTATGGGGATATTTTTTTTTCAATGTTTACCACCAGTATTTTTTTATAATTTGTGACTGTACTAATATTGCATTGTTGGAAAATTCATTAAGTTTAAAAAAATAATCTCTTATTATCCAATGTTCAAATCTTTTGGAGTAGTTCGAGAAACCTTAGACCAAGTTTTTATTCTTTTTCCCGCATTTCGACAACCCAAATCCACCCTTATATTCGTCTTTGAGTTGCACCCGTAGTTTATATATTCAAGGGCAATAACCCCACAAAGCCAAGATGGAAATCACACGACCGCACTACAGAGCTCGCTGTCACTGAGAGCCGAGGTAAGGCTGAGAGAAATGGAGAAATAAACATGCAATAAAGTTCTGTTCCTTCCAAATCAGGTTTGCCACGTGTTGTGCTTATTGCAGAGTTCGTAGTGGACTGCGGTCTTGCAATGAGACGCGAACTATTCGAGAAGTCTGACTGTCTCTCTTTACAAGACTTGTTTGTAATACAGTGTCTGCACGCATACACGCATCTGAAATATAATTGATCTGGGGACCACGGCCGTAGAAGAACAGGTCTGGACACTCGCCTGGATATTTGACCCCCTTGTTGTTTGGCTGTAGTTCACCAAGTTACCAAGAATATTGTGTTTTATTGGCGCTGATGTTACGGCGGTCGGACTAAACTCCGCCCACTTCCTTTCCGCTAAGATAAACAATTTATCAAAACGTATTTTTTATCAATTTATTAAATACTTTCTTCGCTCACAAATTTAAGAAAAGGCTCCAGCAATCTTTATTTACTTTATAAATTTAACAATGGAAAAAAGTGGACGAAGTTTGAGTCCGGCCGCCCGGAAAACAGCGCCAAAAAGTACGACATTCTCGGTAACTTGACGAACTACAGCCAAACAACAAGTGGGTCAAGCAAAATACATTGTTAGATAGGCGAGTGTCCAGACCTGTTCTACGACCGTGCTGGGAACACGGTTCTTTTTCCAGAAAGGCAAAGAACCATTATCTATTGACGCCATGTTTGACTTTAGACCTGTCGTATGTCCTCAACGGCACAGTGAAAATTATATTTTTAGGGCTTCTGAGCTTAAGTTTCCTCAAGATAAAGGAGAAAAGTAAAGTAAGTCATAGAATCTTTAGGTCAACGCTTTGATTTTTTGACATGTACAATGACATCATACTGTTACAGATATAATATGCTTCTCTTAAAAAGACGTCCATGGAAAGTAGAGCCAGCTTTGCACTTAGATGTGATGTGGTAAGCGGTGAGAGAGCAAGAGCCGGCCTTGGAGATGATAATACAACATTCGAAGCAACGGCCACGTTACACTTTTACAAACTATTGTATTTCTACATATCTACCTACAACCGACCCCTTATATTCTGAAAATTATCTCTCAGGAAAAGTACATACAACTGATGCGAATTCTTCGAATTATGCTGCATTCGGATTATTTATTGTAAAATATTAATACATTTTGCACATTCCCTGTAAACATTATAGTTTAATAATGTCTTTGAATGTTTCTTGCGATGGGACAGAATTACAAACTACTATTGTGGACATACGCCATTGCGATATATGTCGTCCCAGAAATCTTAGAATGACGCTAAGAAAAACAAACAACTAAAACGAAAAAAAAGAGAGAAAACAGGCCTAGTTGGCTGTAGTCCAAAAATAATACTATCATAAAAAATATTATAAAATAATATTTTTTTCCCTTTATTTGTTGTTGACTAATTCCTAATGGAATCTTTCATGATGTGTTGTTTGGGTTTATGGATATGTTGACTATAGCCAACTAGGCTCGTTTTCTCTCTTTTTTCGTTTTAGTCGTTTGTTTTTCTTAGCCTCATTCTAAGATTTCTGGCAAATCACACATCGTAATGGCATATGTCCACAATAGTACAGTTTGTTGTATTTAAATACACTATCAGTTTTCAATAAAATAAGACACAAGAAAATTATTATATAAGACTTTTTTTTTACTTGGTTACCCGGGAAAATACAAATTTGTTAACTACTTAACACCATACCATAAATAAGAAATAGGCAATGATCAGTGCAGTTTTTCTCAGCGTCCAACCAACTTGCCTAAACACATACCGCTGTGCTTCTCAAGTGTCTGTTGCGGCGAAGACCCCTGCAGATGTACTGTGATCAATTATCATTGAAACCATTAATTAAAAACCCCTGCCGTAACTTTGGCATATCAAACACTGACCATAGCTGTGAGTGATTGAGGAATATTATTAAACATTATTAACAACAAGTTTTTAACGTAATTCACAGAAATTAGATGGCAAAATTGTCGACTGAAATCTCGCTCGACCTTGGTTACCACCTAGAGCAATAAATCCATTCGCAACAGTATTAATAATGTAGTGTCATGATAATGATAATAAAATCAGTACAGAATGTTCGAAAATTTTTTTTCCATGTTTTTCGCTATAATTTTTAACCGACACAATCCCGGCCCACCATCTATTTCAATATGCTTCTTTTGTTCTTCCCTATCACCAATTCGCAAAGTTTAAATTTCTACAAAGATTTTCCTCAACTATGTTACAAATAAATTGTCATATGTTTACAAAAAATAAGTTTCAAAATAAAAATTCAATACCTATAAGCAGCGAAATTCGCTATAACTTAAACACAGTGCCCTGTAAAAATAACTGTCTGATGCGCGTCGTTTGTTTCCATTGTTATCATTTGTCTCAAAGTAAAGTCAGTTTCTGTTATCTCTGAAAGCTACTATGTAAATTATTTTTAATCAAGAAAATATATTTTACCAAGCAGTTTGTCAGTCAGCTGGTGATTTGTACGCAGAAATCACAAACTCTAAAAGGTGTTACAAGACTGCAAGCGTAACGGTCAAACACTAGATGACTTACTCGAAAGAGACTCTACTTCTATGTGACAACAGTTACAGGTGGAAAGTAACAGTAGGATCTGTGTATTTTCCTGCAGCCCTGTTTGACTCTCTCTGACCGCAGTTTGGTCACCGCGAAGTCTGTTCTGACAACAAGCTCTTGGCTGTGGTTTGCTCTTCTTGCACAAGAAAGTAATCGTCTCGGCGCACGGTGCGGCTGGTGCCCTCCAGAGAACAGAAGTTCTTTTCTTCAAATAATGTATACAATTTTTGTTGATAACTGTATTTTTGTGTGTTCTTGAAAATTATTTAAGACTCATCCCACGGCGTAGGCGTATAACGGTTAAAACAGCAGCACTGCTTGTTCGTGGTAAATGGAACACACACACACACACACACACACACACACACACACACACTCTCTCTCTCTCTCTCTCTCTCTATTATAGTGTTGTGTGCCATGTGCCTGGAGGCCGGTGGTCGGCGGCTGTTTCGTAACACTTTGTGGACTGGCCCCTGACTCATAGGCTGGGCGGCTACGTGATGGAATACACGCCGAAGCTACGTCATAGATACCTGTCCCAACTGTGTCTTAACCCTACGAGGGCGGCCTACGTGACACACGTCACATCCGAAACACGATGAAATGTCTATGTTTAGACCCATGTAATTCGGGGAACCCCTGGAGTTTGGCCGGAGTATAAAAACGTAGAATCGGCACATTTGGGGAGAGTTCGCTATTGGTCGTGCTAGAGGAAGGTGCTATGCTTGTGGAGAGAGACTGGTGAAGACATCTTGGTGACGTCAGAGTCTACTGTGAGGCAACAGGCGGCTACCTTCGGAGCAGTGTTGGGCGAACCAAGAGGACTGCTGCGGTCGGCTGACAAGCGAAGAGGAGGTGCGCGACGGGAGTCGAACCTAAGACCTCAAGAGTGAAGACAGCGGTGCACTCGGGGTGCTACGCAGCACACGGCGATTCATCACCACTGCGGGCTGTTAAGGTTGTACACTGTCACAATTTGAGAGATTGTTGATTGGATATATGACTGAATTTTATTGTGATTTGTACTGTTTAAGTAATTGATGGTAGACATTTTTTGTTCTTTGGTTGTCAAAGTTAATTAACGTGTCTGTGACACAGTAGTAATTGTGTGCATAACTAATTGTGTTGTGAGAGTTATAGTTGATTACTGTTTTCTGTATTTCGTAGCTTTGTGAGCTATTAAATCCAGTACTTAATTTAACTCTTTTATTTCTAATTATGAGACCTCTATCCCAAAAGAACTCATGGGAATCGCCCACATATAAAGTTTTTGTCTCAAACTTGTAACAATATATATATATATATATATATATATATATATATATATATATATATATATGTGTGTGTGTGTGTGTGTGTGTATACACTCACTAACCGAGAATATGGACAAGTGCCACTGAAAGAAATGAACAGACTGCATGTTACAAAAGTTTCGCCATACACAAACATGTATGGTTGACTCTACGAGATCTTTTTCTTTCTCTACACTCATTCTTTGCAAGTGATATTTCCATAATGTTTCATAATCTTCAGTTTTTTCATTATAATTATAAATCATGTGATCCGAGATGGAAGTAAATTCCGGTATACATGTTAATAAAAAATTAATATTGTAATATTCTTATGTTTGCAGATGTAACAATTTTGAAAGAAAAAGGCGGGGATGAGTACAAAAATCAGTGTATAAACCAACGTACATAAGTTAGGAAAAACATAAATAACCTTAACATATTAATTAAGAAAACTAAAACCATGGCTCACCACGAGAAATACCCCACACTCTCAAAAATAATAATATATAATAACCCTACTCGAGTAGGTCTCCAGCTTAAATTTTATAGGATGTGACGTAAGCTGTGCGACAGTAAAAATATAGAAAATAAGATTAATAAATATCAATCTATGTGCGGAATGATGAACTAAATATTCCACGATAAATAACGGAAATAAACAAAATAAAAATTTTATAAAACCACAGCTACGTACTGCTATATGGAAGTGAGTATTAGTTATTTTAAAAGCGTGATAAAAGTAAGCTACGATCAGCAGAAATAATATTTCTAATTACCGCTAGAGTTGTTACCAGGGAAAAACATATAAGAAAAAAAGGATATTAATACATACGATCAAATTATTAACGACGCGATGTACTAAACAATGTAAACAAATACTCGTATAGTAACTAAGTATGGAATATTTAAAGGTATTAATGGCTGCAGTAATCAAATATATGTGAGTTTTTTTTCAATAGTGGAGAATAATCAAGATTTTCCAGATGGTATATTCATGGTACACAAGGACTGCGTGGTTTACTATCGATCTGCATGGAGACTGTTGTAAATCTGCTGATGAAACACAATCGAGGGAAATATTTAAATTTACGAAATAGGCATATATGCACGGAAAACAAAGTTTGTGTTAGCTATAACATATTTTGTTGGTATTTGCCCTGCCAAATATGTTTTGTACTCACCATAAAAACATTTAGCTGTCATCACTAAAATGGTGTGGTCATAGAAATCTTATTTGACATTTATTACAATCTTTGTTTCAGTGTGTCGTCACAGCTTGAAGTCCTGACAGTTAAATTTTGTTTATTTTAATAATTGCTCATCCTATTATCTACTTTAATTGAAAAGTTGATGTTTCGTTTCCAATTTTAATTTTTGAAGTAGGTATATGTTATTTCTCATGGCCACAAGCCACTTTAAATTAAGCTTTGTGAAATTATGTTACTTCTATGAATATCTGAGTTATGTATTTATTATCTGCGTTTGAACTGTTAAATGAAGGTTTTTCTCTATGATTTGAAAACAACAAGATGGCAAATATACCTCAGTTATGTAAGAAATGGTGATAATTTGAAGTTTTGCTGTTGTTAATTATGTAGTATTTCTCCCAGCAACTGCATCATGTTTGCTATACAAATATTACCATCGGAAGACTAACCAAGAAGCCAAAGTCAGGTATATTGGCAGTGTTTTGGACAATAATTGTCAGTAATGATTGCAGTAACTAATAGGACATAAACATGATCTACAAACCCCAAGATCCGGCCCCTGGTGATATTAGAGAATCTATTTACAGTGTGACACTGATTACGCACCTCTTTAAAACTAATTCGATTAATAACTAAATCAGTAGTTTGATTGTATTTTCTGGCAACCTATACACAAGTTTGGTACAGTTAGTTCATTTTTATGCTCTGGTCCCACAATCATATACAAACCTTGTACTATGTTCCCGTATTACACATTGAATTTCATTGTTCCTTTCTTTATCATCTGGTGATTTAAAGGACTGGTCGCTTATCACGTCAACGGATACTGAGCTAGCCGACAAACAACATTAACTTTAATTAAAATTAAAAGACGTCACAGTGTTGCCCTTATTTTTATTTTAATTTTTTGCGAGATAAAATTTTGTGGTATTTTCAAGATTATTACACGGCTGAATTAGTTACTATGAGGTATACAAGCTAGATACGTTTATCATACACTTTGTCACAGAAGTGAGAGTACTACTAACGAAAAAAAAGTCATACAAACTATGTGTTTGTTATGACAACCTTGTGCCACATCTATCTGTCTACGAACAATTAAGGTACCTCACAGACAAGGTCACATACCCAAGGTTACACCTCGCCTAACACAGCAACACGAGTTTCGCGTGCAGCATCTCTATCCACTTGGCGTGTTATCGCACCCACATTTAATTAATAAAACTGAATTTTATATTTCACAGGTTAGCAAGACGTTTTACAAAACAGCAAGCAAAAGGCTGACCCAGCACTGAAGAACATATCTAGCTTGTTACTAGCCAAGAAACGCGAGTAAATGAATTATCAAATTAATAATGAAAGACTGAACGACTGTTAGGATAAATTACGTAATAATAAAGTTAATAACAGTGACATAATACTCACTTTACGCAATGAGACTAATTTGGTATGAACTATAATAGAATTATACTGGGAAGTTGGTATTGTGCCACCCATCTATTGTAAAGCACACACCAGCAGGAGGGAACAATAAGTGAGTGGTGAGAGATTTTGGTCAGCGCTGAACATCGAGGTATTTAGCGCTGGTGAGGGATGACATGAGGTGAGTATGGAGCAGCGCTGGAATGAAGGGGCGGGGGGACTGGAGATTCCCAAGAAAACCCTCCGACCAGTGGCATCGTCCGGCACGATTCCCACATTCGAAAATCCGGGGACTGACCAAGCCGGGAACCGAACACGGATCGCCTTGGTGGGAAGCGAATGGTCTTACTCATTCGGCCACCGCGGCCCCCGAGGAACAATAAAAACACTAATAAATAGTGCGGTGAAGTTCACTAAAGAGCAAGGCATCACACCCCTGATTTGACCGACTTCAGAACTATGTGCTCATAGGCTTCTGCCGAATCTTAAAGAGTCAGTCTCCCTTCCCCGGCGTGTTGATTTATTGGTTTCCCTTCCCTACTTTTGTTTCACGACCGAAAATTTTAAAAGTACCATAATGGGAACATGGGTATTGAGCTTACCTTTCAGTAGACGTATAAGAAGTGAACTAGAAACACATAATGATTTTGTTTTTAAAAGTTACCACAAATTATCTATATTGTAAAATTTTATAAAATATCAGTTCCTAGTTCACTTCGTTTGCGTATACTGAAAGGTAAGAGCTATGTTTCCACTGTGGTGCTTTTGAAATTTTTGAAAGTGGAACAAAAATAGTCAAGGAACACCAACACGCATTCAGGGGTGAGGGGGAGGGAGACTGACTCTTAAAGTCACAGCCTACCTGCCGCTTCAAAGGCGTTTCAGTGTGTTCGTAAATACGTATTTTTCCCCCACGAAACTATTCCACATGTTCACATTGCACAAATGTAAAAAAACACCTCAGACAAGGACGTAATGTCATTGTTAAGACACCTTGCTCATTAATGAAGATGATGAAATTTCCCGCATACAATGACCTGCATGTTAGAATCAAATATCCTATGCATACTCAAGCCCTGTCATTTCGTTCATTGTCTGCTCTTTCACTGAGTAGAAGTTAGTGGACTTGAGTATGCATAGGATATTTGATTCTAACATTCAGGTCATTCGAAATTTCGCCATTTCTACCCATTAAATACACTGTTTCAAAGCCCTCCAACACAACCGAACTTCAAAAGATACCAACCGAACATATGAGAAACGATGCAGCACTTTATGCGTACTACAAAGTCGCCCTCACAGCCACGTCACTTCTGGGCTCCTAACCGCAGGTAGGCGGTGCCCGTTAGCGATCTAGTGACAGGAAAATTTCGCGAATTCATTGACCTATAGACTACAATATATTGTTCTATGCATACTCAAACGCCCCGACCATTTGTCCGTTATCTGCTACTCAGTGGAACAACAGACACTGAACGAATAGGCGGGGCTTGAGTAGAGTCCGTGACAGAAACAACCGGCCCGGACATACGAGAGACGGAGCCTTAACTGACGTTGGATAATTCCCGAGGAAACCGGTTTAAGTAACAGTCGTTAACTATTATACATACAGTGATCTAGTCATATGCGCAAATATCAATACCGTGTTATAACATTAGAAAATTGTATCAACAGCATATCTTCCAGGGCCGCTCGTTTCTGTCACGGACATATGCATAGTACAATGGAAACGTCCCTGTCCCTAGTGATGACATGAATTAAGTCCTACGATGGAGAGGTGATGGAATGTGAAGAGCGGGGGCAAATGGAAACCCGCTGGCCAATTGTAACGTACACCATATTACCTGCTAGGAGTTAGAGTAGTGTTAGGAGGTGAGTGGTCTGATCACAATATCGCTGCGGCGTCATTAGGACGACAATGGAATACACAAACTGCATTTAATATCTCTACGCAATAATTAGAGTTGACGAGCAGCATTTGTGAGAAGGGCCTGGTTGCTTTTCTCATACTGTAACTTATAATATTTTCGGCGTAATGGCAATGGTTTAATCGAATTTTTTTGCTACAATTTTCATACCATAAGACGCCTATTAGAGCTATTTTACATTCTAAAACAAACCTTTCTGCCTGACACATTTATACAATACAGGGTGTTCACAAAAAACACCGACAAACTCCGACAGGTGATTCCTTGTGAAAAATAAAGCAGGAAATATGTATGACACTTTGTATGTAATCGTGATATTAAAGGAGTAATTCGCATTTGAAAATCAAATTTTAAAACTTTGATTTCCCCATAAACCGAACAGTGATCGACGTAAACTGACAAAACTCAGGATATTACTTCAAGACAATAAGGCCGACAAACCAACAGTAAGCTTTAGTTGATACCTTCTGCCCTTGCGAAAATAAAAGGGGTGGCCTCCCTTAAATTGCTGACAACTATTTTATCGTCAGGAAAATCCAACATTTAAGAGTGAATTGTTGGAAAATGTGAACTTAGTAATAAACAAGGTCCTCTTGTATCGACTATCTAGGACGCATAGTTTTCGTGCAAAACACACGTCAAGTATTGGCGTGATGAAACACAGCCTAGCGTGAAGGCAACACTGCGTACACGAGTGTCCGGTTTATTCCGCAGCGCCGTACAGGCGATGGTGGACATTCGCTGTAAATATCACGTACCGTAGCTTAAATAGGTCACGAAACCGTACCCACTACTTTGTTCCTGGCAGAATTGGTTTTCGTGTGTTTAAAAAAAATATAAGTGTGCAAGTGAAATAAATACCTCTTGGGTACAATACACGAAGCATGAAGTTAAGACATTTAAACAGTTTATGTAATTCTGGCACTACTGTAAAGTGTACTGGAGTCGATACTGTTTTCAGTAACTGTCAGATATTGCCGATACCAATACTGATGCTGCATTGAGAAGGAAAAATAACATTATTGCAGGTGTAAGAAATTAAAAATTTAATTTTCAAACTACTTCGTCAAAGAAAACTCTAATTGTCTTGGTTTTTATTGTTTAAGTCTAACTTACTTTTAAGATGAATAAAAATCTACGAACCACAAACTAGTCGGCGACTCAAACATATGCGGGCGTGTGATGAAGGACATGGTTTACTTTTTGGTATTGTGCATAATTGTCATGAAATTTTGGTTAACTATTGACGTCAGGAATAGATGAACAAATAGCCACCAAGTCATTAAAATTTGTAAAGTACTCGTGACTGTGTCATTCCTATGCACGTTTTTCTCTACCAAAAAGTTGTGTTGAAAATTGTGTAACACGCATAGAGAGAAATAAAAACTTGGAATTTTAAGGGCATGGGCCCGAGTTTCTTCGCATTTAACGACAATTATTTTTTAAAACATAAACGGGCGCCGATATCGTAAAATCGCTTCGTAACTTTGTTATGGCTGATTTAAACTGCATACTCTAATTTTGTCGAATCAGATGACTGGAAAATAGTTAGTTAGTTAATTAACGAAATTTCCTTTTAATTGATAAATTAGCTATACTCATACAGTTAGTCTCGAAAAATTACATTGCACGGTAAAACCAATTTGCAAAAAAGTTACGAAGCAATTTTACGATATTGACTCTTGTATGGATTTAAAAAATAATTCTTTTGAAAGCCGAGAAACTCGGGCTCAAGCCCTTAAGCTCTCCAACTTCAAAAGGAGTGGACACTCTGGATTTATCGGTACCGAAGCAGCCCTGCTGTAAATTTGTAGAGTAAGTGTTAGGTTACAAAATACTCCAACATTAGAATCTCGTATCAGTTACGTGATTTTTTGTCAGTAGTGATACGTCAAACACCTTTTCTTTACCTATCCTATCCCGTGAACCTACACTCTTAAAATAGTTTGTAAATTTACCAAACGTGCGTATAGGAGCGCTAAGGTAGTAGGAATGGTAGAATTGTTTCCCAGACATCCATGGTAGCACTCCTAGACTTTTTATAAAACAGTCAAATGTATACTGAAGTTACCAGACTTGTATTGTAACAACTGCAAAAGTTTGCATATTTACAAGGCGGGATTATGGTAACTGTACCATACTGCGTCTGGGATAATAACTTCCTAAACATTCGAGGAAGTTTTTTTACAGTGTAGAGTTGTACCTGTCTGGTCTTCAATGCACATTTCCTAAATGTCAATTATCATTCAAGCATGTGGAAACAAATGCCACACCAGTATTACACAAGCAGTGCAGCACTGTGTTATTTTACACGCCGTAACGGTTTATTGCAGTAAATATTTTTGTTATCTAATATGAAAACTAGTTAACTATTAAGTGACATTTAAGGCTATAACTCTACTTTGAAACAATTTATGTTAATGGTGTGTGTGTATAATACTGGAAGAATTAATAGCACGTGTTAACAAACAACACATTTTAACGTAAATCGTAATACATACTCGAGAAGAAACTGCCCACCAATCTCCATTATTGTAGATAACAGTTTGTGCTGACACGGACATGCAAATGCTTTGTGTAACGCAGGAACTTTCTTGAGCAGTTTAACGAACATAATAAATACTCATATTGTTTCACTTGCACACTTACCATTTTTTTCCCCCAAAAAACACAAATTAAACTAAGAACAAAGTGGTGGTTACGGTTTTGTGACCTATTTAAGCTACGGAACGTGATATTTACAGTGAATGTTCACCATCGTCTGTGCGGTGCTGCGGAATAAACCAGACACTCGTGTACGCAGTGTTGCCTTCACGCTAGGCTGTGTCTCATCACGCCAATACTTGACGAGTGTTTTGCACGAAAACTATGCGTCCTAGATAGTCGATACAAGAGGACCTTGTTTATTACTAAGTTCACATTTTCCAACAATTCACTCTTAAATGTTGGATTTTCCTGACGATAAAATAGTTGTTAGCAATTTTAGGGAGGCCACCCCTTTTATCCCGCAAGGGTAGAAGGTATCAGCTAACGTTTACTGTTGGTTTGTCGTCCTTATTGTCTTGAAGTAATATCCTGAGTTTTGTCAGTTTACGTCGATCACTGTTCAGTTTATGGGGAAATCAAAGTTTTAAAATTTGATTTTCAAATACGAATTACTCCTTTAATATCACGATTACGTACAAAGTGTCATGCATATTTCCTCCTTTATTTTTCACAAGGAATCACCTGCCGGAGTTTGTCGGTGTTTATTGTGAACATGCTGTATAACAGAAGCATTATGTATACTAGCAATAATTTTATTACTGTTGTTACAAATTAGGCAGCAAGTGTTTTGATCACCGCGAAACTTCAACACACTGCTCGTTGCTACCGGTGGCTTATAGATTAATCCAGCCTTGAAAACCTTGATGATGAGTTGTCTTTAATTTTTAAGTAGTAGTTTAATGTAGTTAATTATTTACATTAAATATATATTTAAAATAGTTAATTACTATCTGCATCCATCAATAATTATTTTTAAATATAATTTTATTTTAAATTTGTAATTCATGCAGCATTTAAAATTTTTTCAAATTAATTTAATAATATGACAAGTTTTCTTACATAAATTATCACAGCAAAAGAAAATAATTTGTCTAGAAGCACACACACACACACACACACACACACTCACACACAAGCTTCGTTTATGTGAGTGAGATGTCTTCCATTTTATGAAAAGTATTTATGTAAGTGCTGTAATCTGTAAATAAAAAATAATACGTAATAAAACGAGTTATTTATATAAAGACTATTTAAGTTGCTACTTTCTTAACTAAATTTGGAATTTGAACACCTGGAAACCTTAGTGGACACCACTTACATTACTACATGATTAGAGATGATGGTATAGCACGAACATTTTTTGTGTCAACATAACCTTAAAATTACTGCAATTTATTACGACATGTATGATTGGGTGATACACGTCTGACACAACGTAGCTAGCTGCAGACCAATAACAGGTATAAAGTATTACAGTAGCGGGATAAACCATCATCTATATGCATGATTGTAGCATTATTTAATATTTTGACTCCATATGTTAACCAAGTTTGTTTGAACATATGTGTCTTAATCACGAGTATATAAAAACAGGAGGCTACCGATACTTTAATCACGAGTATATAAAAACAGGAGGCTACCGATACTTTACCCCTGCTTTTTCTCCTCAACACCTCTGGTTTTGTTACTTCTTCGCTTGCCGTTCCACGACTTTGTACTTGACATCAACAGTGTCAAAGCGGAACCTTCGTTGAAAGTAGGAAGGCCCTGCTCTTTCTGCAGGCCGCGCGAGGTCACGTCGAAGTGGGCATGATATTGCATACCACCGCAAAGGATGATGGGCTGCTTATCTCCAGAATAGTCAGGACAAGCCTTCCTGTTGGTATTGCGATAATGCTCCGACTTTTGAGTGACTGTATCTCAGAAACGGTTTGTCAGTGCATGTTCGAAAAAGTGCACCTTTTTTTTCTGTTCCCTTAGGTCATTCCGGATCTTTATTCACTAGGATAGGTTACTGCAGGCGTACATGTACAGAAATACATGCATAATAACAGAGACGACTCCATGTTTCCAATGCATCGGATGGGATGGTGTTCACGCTTTATTCCCTACATACGTGTCGTCATGCATCTCATTTGAATCTGGAAAATCAACATTCAATTTGTAGTGGTTGTTGAATTGTGGTCACTTAATTAACATATTCATCAACACAGCTTTTACGGTGGTATTACGCACATACTATTAACAATAGAGGCGTGGTTCCTGTACTCATCATTCTTGATTTAGGTCAACCTGTACCGAGAGCTTTTCCGCGATTTACATTCTATCATGTATGTATGTATATATATACTATAATTCTGAGAAGAAGAGTGTTAATTCTGCGATTACACAGCAAATTTTATTTTCTTTGTACTCCGATACAGGTGTCACGATCAGGATGTTATCTTATATTTACACAGTTAGTCCAGCAAACAGTGAATATAAAAAAGTTACCGTACCGATTGCGGTGCTACTATACGGTAGCATTTAAACGGCGAGACATGTTTTGTAGCGCAAAGAAAATACACAGTGATACAACAATAAATTTTACATTCTTCTCAGAATTTAAAAAAAGGGAAAATTAAAATAATCCAACATGACAAGTGAAGCCGAACTTTACAAGCAAATTTCACCGAGCCCGCCAGTTTTTGGAGTCCATAATTCAATGAGTTCCAAGTTGAGCTCCGCAGTTTAGAAGACGAGAGACGGTTCGGCGAGTGTGCGTGCGGAACGAAAAGCGACGTTGGTGATGTATGAAAGGGGTTTACACAATTAAAATCTTAAGCTGGCGTACATATACAGAAATACATGCATAATAACGGATACTTAAGAAGCAAGCAGCAGACACTCAAAAATCGAGTGAACACAATAGCGAAGTTACTGCCTAAGGTTAGCCAATAGGAACAGATTTTGAATACTAAATATCTGCTGTATTGTTTATACCGAAGTTTATGGTAAAAACATTTAGTAAAATAATGAGGAAATGACCATTGCGAGGCATGTAAACGAAGTTTCGCTAGTATTTACAATAAAAACCTAGAATTATGTGGCTAGCTGCATTTCATTTAATTAAAATATACCCTGTCTGCAGTGTCAGATGTGTATTTTATAGGTTAGAGCAAGTTGGCGGTTATCAGGTGAATACGAATGGCATCATGGGAATACCTAACTTGACTTGGTCTAACTTGCAATTTCCACTGTCGAACTTAAGCAGTCAGCAGCAACAGTTGAATTGTGTATACTTCGATCCAGAGCAGCGTGATGGGGAAAAAAATTGTGAGTCCTACTGGTTTATTCTTAATGCTTAAGTTTTTAATCATGTAAACCCCGTAACGAAAATAAATGTGACGTCGTGGGATGACTAGCGGCTTCTGCCTGGAGGCCTGCACTACAGTAAGTTACGAAAGTATACTAGTCAGCAGTGAAGGGCGTGTTGACAGGGGTAGTAAGAGATTGGCGGGATTTCTCAGGAGAGTGGAATGAAGAGGAGAGTGGAATGAAGAGGAGAGAGGAGAGAGGAGAGAGGGGAGAGGAGAGAGAGAGGGAGAGAGAAAGAGAGACGAATGCAAATAATAGGACAGTGGTAGTGACGAGCATTACAAAATACAATTTAGATTGAGGTGTATATAAGTGGCATAGAAGTGGAAACTAGCAATATAGTCTTATTTGAATTAAAGTTATTTAAGACCTCCATCATTTAAACGTTTTCCCGTATTGTAACCGTTTTTAGATAATGTGCACATTTAACTTTCGTAAATTACAAAAAAAAAAAAAAACTAAATTATGAAAATAATAATTATATCTATTACTTGCATAACACACATTTAAAGGGATTTTGGGGTAATATTTCGTGAATAATTGTGCTATTTGCTGGAGTGAAAATTACTGTGCCAGATACATAGTAGAATGCTAATAGTATGCGCAATCGTACTATTTTTAGAGGTACGTCAATTTCGCAAATACATTCCAGGTCAGGTTGAACTCCACAATCACGTGTGTGGTTAGCTGGCGGCTGTCATGAAACGCATTTGACTACTGCAAGCCAGTAGTAAATAAGGAAATGATTCATAGAGCTATCGCTTGTAATGTTGTAAGCCAATGAATAATCGACTGTATCCAGAGCGTGGACAGGACTGAGCAATCTAGGCTACTGCCAGATGAATCCGCGAAATTGACGTACCTCTAACTATTTTGTTTGATATATCGGCACTGAAAGAAATCAAAAAACAGCATTTAACACAACAGTTCTGCAGTGACATTTTACGGTAACGACAAACAAACTTTAGTTCCAATAACAGAATGTTCAGTAATTCTTTACAATCCATATTGTTAGCAGAACTATGTAAACGCTGAAAAGTTATTTTGTCGTATGAATGATTTCTTTCTGCAGCAGTAACAGCGAGTTCTGTACTAGGAACTAAACAGATGGTTGTGAATACCACCCTAAGGGTATTGTTACGATAACAGAACACGATTTTGTAAACCCAACATTGCCGTTTAGTAACTGTAAATGAATGTTTGTTGACGATACCTTCGTTTCCTCAAGTTTACAGAAAAGGCATGGTACCTACAACAGTATCGTTAACTGTTAGAGATACCCCCCGATTCTGTTATAATTACAGAGTTAGCCTTGTAGAGATAACAAACGAGTATGGTTGTTACAATAGAGCAGTGGACTGTGAGAGAAACCATCGGGTTTTGTTGAGATTACAGAACTAGCATTGTAGTGCCAAACAAGCGCAGTAATCACAAATAGCGCCGTGGACTCTTAGAGGCACCACCTGATTTTGTTAAGATTACAGAACTAGTATTGTATCGGAAACAAACAAGTCTGATAGCTACAATAGTGCAATGGATTGTTGGAGGTACAACAGCTGCGACGTTAGTGCTATCTGTTGTTAGCTCCAGGAACTTCTTGCTAGTAACAACTTGCACTGTAAGCTTTGAAATATATTTTTATGTTTTGCTAACATTGATACTATGGCTTACACCTGACTATAATCTCCACAACAGTAGGAGAGCAAGATTTGGAATATATGATAACTAATGAAACCTATATTGTATGAAGTTAGCTTGAGGCAGAGGTCTTGTGGAATTACTAACATATATACGACCGATCACCACGACCCTCTCTCTTCTTGGATTGTAGTATAGCTTAGGTACACTTAGGGAGGTAGCCATGGCCCCAGTCGCAGCCATGACTGTCCAATCCCTCTCTGCCGCGATGCATGCCCCCCCCCTTGCATTAAATCCCTCCCTTGTAGGCGTATGGGGCTCAGCCCTGAGACGCACTTAGGTCCCGATCCTCACCCGGACCTACACCATAACACAGTAGATTAGGGTAGGTTAGGAAACTACACTTGTACGAATATCATGTAAAATATCTGTCTTTTAAGCGAGAAAATGTTTTAACTGTTTCTATTTTTGTCTCAACAGGTTTTTGTGACGTGGACGTACACGTGGACAAATGAACAATAGTTTAGAAAGTCACAAACAAGACTACCATTACCTACGCACGGAAATGAGTATGATTTATCTACCAGGAAGCTTTTCTACATTCATATGTTTTTCCCACACTTCCCACGTGTCACGAAGTTCACAGTGAACTTGTCAGTGTGTCACAGCAGAATCATTTCCGTGTTTTGAACCGCTTTACATTTAGTCATTGTGAAAGTTAAAATGCCAAATGGAACACAGTCTCAGTATTCACTTTCACGTTGCAAGAGTTAAGGCCTACTGTATGTCTAGAAGACGCACCGCCGTTGTAAACGCAAACCTTAAGGGCGCGGTCTATCGCAATTTTCATCACAATTTTTTTATTTTTTTTTCTTATTTTAGACACAAAATGTAACTAAATTTGGCTCTTATGAAAATTTTTTCTCACTTATAGTTTTCGCGTAATGGCTTGTTAAAGTCATATTATGCATGTTTCCGTTTTAACGACTACACTAAAACCAACTGATATACCAAACTCAAAAAAATCACAGTGGATAAAGACATTGCAGGGTACAATGTCATGCTCATAAAATTAAAGAATATTAATTATTTGAATTTAAAAAAAATGCTGAAAAAAATAAAAATTTTAAAAATTCTATTTTTTTTAATATCAATAATTTTTATTCTTTAATTTTATGAGCATGTAATTGTAGCCTGCAATGTGCTTCTCCACTGTGATTTTTTTTAGTTTGTTATATCTGTTAGTTTTAGTGTAGTCGTTAAAACGAAACATGCAAAATATGACTAACAAGCCATTATGCGAAAACTATAAGTGATAAAAAAATTGCATAAGAGCCAAATTTAGTCACATTTTGTGTCTAAAATAATAAAAAAAATCTGGTACAAATAAAAAATAAAATAATGATGGTGAAAATTGCGGTAGACCGCGCCCTTAACGAATATCAGTTCTACTAAACGAATGCCAATGGTGCTACCAATAGTTATGGATCGGTGCAGTAAATAGAATCGGTCCAACAAAATGTATAGTTGCCGCGCAGAGTTTCCTCGTATAACTAGAATCACAATGGCACGACAGACGCAACACGAATGCGCGCGACGCTATAAAAAAGTCAGTCAATCAACACCTATGTTTCTGTGACGTCAACACGCCCTCCCCGACGCACACGGACTGACATCTCATATTATTCGCGTTGCGGGCATTCGCGTCGCGCCACTGTGATTCCAGCATATCTCTGCCGCCTTTCGCGATGTCGCTTTTAAGCAGCACTTTTTTGTTCCATTTGATGAAATAAACTTCGACACACATATCAGCAAGTAGATGTAAGTTCTTCTGAGCTTATTTTTGTACGTCTGTTGAGCTGAAAAAGTCCTTTTGTACGTTACTTTCAAGATATTAAAATATAAAAATAAATAAAATTCTGGTAGCAGTGTTGTTTGGGTGAATTTAGAGCAGCTGCTTTTAACGTTGAAAGCAATAATTCGAAAGGCAGACAACACACACAACGTCATTTCACACAACACAACCGAACGAAGCGGCACAACGGTAAAACTGTGAACTCCCTTTCGCAACGGTCTCCAGGTTTGATATTTGGTTCCGGCCATCCCGATTTCTGTTCTCCATTGTTTCCCGAAATTACTCTAGGCGGATGCCGAGCTTCTTTCTTGTGGGTCTTGGTGCATGCTGTGTATTTAATTTTTAAAGTGGTGATACAATGAACATTAAATTTATAAACACATTTTAATTTGCGTAGTATATATTCTAAATTTTTAAAAATTATTTATTTTAATAAAGCTTTCTAGAACACATTTTTAAACGACAAATACAAAAATGAAAATATTAAAGTTAAAGCGGTCCTTTCTTATAGTACCTAATTAAGAAGCTGGATAAGTTGCTAAATGTCTTGAGGTATATGGAATCAAATTTGAAATTATTTTCCAGTGGGGATTGTAAAGTTACTATGAAATAATTTAGTCACAGAACTGACAAGTTTCGTTACAATACATTAACAGATTTCATTACAGTACTTAGTGTCACTCTAGGAAAGTACTGTTATTTGAATACTAATATAATATACTTATCTGCACTAGATGTGACCACATACCACATTCGACTGTGAACCTGCTCAAATTTTTGTCTCATATTTTTTATATTTTATGTATTTTAAGAATTATACGCAGATTATAATATATGTATAGTTCTAGAATTATAACTAAATTACTTAAGTTTTATTTATATTAACAATGATCTCGTACACTAAATAATTTATATTTTATCTTAGCACCGCACATAATTTTTCTTGTGCATTAATAGCTATTATTAAGTGTTTTTGTAACTTTTGTAACATTATAATACAGTACCATATTTTGTAAAAAGAAATGCGGCAAATTGTAAACCGACCTAGTGCTGAACATTATACGTGTATAAATAAATTAAATAAGTAGCTCCCTTGTTGACTGCATGACATAAAACACGTGACCTGTAACGAGTGTTTTGGATAATGGGCGTGAGCTTCTGAGCTCCTCACAAATGGTTCATGAATGTAGTTACAGCTGTCAGTTTTGTTGTAAGGATACGTAACTTCAAGCAGGCAACCAAAGTGACCACTTCACCACGCTACTTGCAGAGCTTATCATATTTTGTTAGTTTTACAGTTACCAATCCCTTGTTTCCTCTCCTAGATCCTGCCTATGTGAAGGGTTGTGTGTGTCCGTATTTTAAGGACTTTGAGTCGACGAGACGTAAAGCCCAATAAATATTTTTTTTAAAAATCTCATAAAACAAATTTAGATTATGTAAGTGT
This sequence comes from Medauroidea extradentata, assembly GCA_003012365.1. Taxonomy (NCBI): domain Eukaryota; kingdom Metazoa; phylum Arthropoda; class Insecta; order Phasmatodea; family Phasmatidae; genus Medauroidea; species Medauroidea extradentata. The sequence continues at coordinate 43,722 of PNEQ01125961.1, read as the reverse complement.
GGTTGGGGGGGGGGGGTTGGTGGTAGGAGATGAACATTTTCATGTCTGGTACTCAGAACAAGAGCAATGCATGCAGGGGTTACCTCCCAATCCGACAAGCCCTCTGTACCATCTTACAGGCAAGTGCCTGAATTTTGGTGCCGACTGTAATGTTAGTACGCGCGGCAGCGTAAGCAAAAGTGAACGCTAGGTAGCGTACAAGATACCAACTTATCACACTGAGTAACAGGTACACATGGCCAACTTTCGGAAAGAAAATTTGGAAGCTGTAGGACTTCTGGGGATATTTTGGCGAATATTCGTAGTGACATACGAGATGTAAAAATGGAAACATTGTCGGTGAATAAAGACTTGGTTTCAAAAGTTGATACTTCTTCAGTAGCTTATTTTGTCTGTCATGACATTGTTTACTTAAAAATATTTCTTCTTCTGTAAGCTTTATCGTTTGAAAACATGTGCGCGCGCATAAAAAATTTTCATTTTTATTCGACTTCTAGGGCCTAAAAAAGAATAGCTATAATAAATAAACTAACAGTCCCTATCTACTATGATGGCTGCTTATTAGATTAGAATGCTCGGTGGTCAGTCAAAAGACACAAGTTTTCTACAAGTCGAGTCGAAATGTACAAAAAGTTCACCTTCGTGTTCACGATAGATGGACATACTGTACTATGCACTAAGCAATCCGTCAGGGCCCTTTCAGACCTTCCGAAACTGCTAAGTCAGCCACCAGGAATGTTATCTGACAAGTGGAACGAGACGAAACAATCACTTAATAACCGCGGCTGGGAATACCTTGAAGAAGGTGATAGGGGACATCGCACTGTCCCCATGAACTCCACAGTGTTACCAATCCTTATGTCAGCACCACGACTGAGCGCCGGAAATTACGAGGACTGGGGTTTCAAGCTCAGGTACCGGCCTATGAACCGAACTTTTCACCCTGAACACGAACCGTAGTATTTCATTGCGCAAATAACTATGTTTATGGAGTCTAGACGAATGTAAAAGCGTGATTTTGAAAATTCTAAGCAGGGGGCATGCAATTTGGGTGTTTATTTGTGCAAATCATTCATATAGATAGTGCAACTATTTTTTGTTTATAAATGAGAGGATACTTTAGTTATTATTTAAATGAAAGGAAATACAAAGTTATGAACTGAAGCAGTTGAAAATTATTAGCGCCACTTAATACGTATAAGTTGTCAAAAAAAATAAAATTTAAAATGTTTTACATAAAATTTTAAATTTTGAATTTTTTGTATACGTTTTAATTAAATAAGTTCACATTTTACTAGTCAAAATGAGTGAAAGAACTTATTAAAACAAAGCGTAGTTGAACCCATATACGCAATATACGTTAAACAGTACAATAATATGTGGCCATAAGTTTCCGACCATTACTTACGCAGAAAAAGAAAATTCATGCAGAATCTAGACAATACTTACTGATGAAACCGTATGTGAATTCTGCAGAAATAATAGAAACGCGTTGTTCACTGTGTACTATTTTAACTAGGAAATTAACTTGCCATTTGTTATAAAACCGACAGGTTTTTTTTTAAATTTCTTTTGCAATATTTAAATTTAATTTAAAATTCAAGTTTATTCATTATAAAACATAACAATCGCTGTTAAAATACCATTTCATTTTAAAAATATCTGAATTTACATGCGTAAGTCACGCTTTGACACCTACGTTCCGACTGAATTTTTTAGTGTGGACTGAGTGGTGGACAACCGGGTGAACGCTGCATGGTCAGCCGGCATAGAGCCGATAGTGAAATTCAGAGGTTGATGAGATGAGAGTTCGGGGATGCTTTTCATGAAAGGAAAGAAGGTTCTGGCGAAGTACTTCTGTATACGTTTAGAGGGCCTCCCTACCTTCGCTTCAAATACGTTGCAGCGAGCTACGGCTATTCTTTTTTGACGAAACTATTAAACGCACATTATATTTGTTTATGTACGAAAAGAACACATACTTCAAATTATGTCGCTATAGTTTTTAAAATTCAGCACATTTATTAGAAACTTTATTTTTGGGTCCCTCAAAATGGCCAAAATGGCTTTTACAGACTGCCATATCTGGAAAAGTAACAACGGGATTCAAAAAACATTACTATGCTGTCTAAAATTAAATAATGTGGTCATCACTTAAAGTCCCATCAAAAAGGGTAGTAGTAAAGCACTGCACGCCATCTGAGTGGCTTGCGCGGAGAGGCGTTACGTATGTATGTCAGTCAACGGCGACCTTACCGCTCCTGCTTCACACATACACAGCTATGTAACGAGGTCCCTTAAGGCGGCCGCCTAATAAAATGCGTGTTTGTGTGTGTTTGCGAGGCGAAAATCTACGAGGTGATACGAGTGACGACGGTCGGCACCATCTATTGTAATATTACCTCTACGCCCAATTCCGTAAATACGTGAGCAGTATTCCCGCCGTAACGTTTTTAGTGTGGGACATATCGATTTACCTATCGTTTTATTGAACAAGTCACAGTATCAAAGCCAAATGTAATTGTAGTCCTCAATTTCGAACGAATCGGGTACATATATCTTCCGAAACAACCGTCTGAAAAAGTAGATTTTAGCCAAGTTTGAGGATATTAATGCTTCTAATGTGCATGATGCAGTTGCTAGTTGTCTGAAACTTTTCATTTTCGTATACAAGCACTGTGGACGCACGTTTACTGGTCTCTGAGAAAAAATCTTTAGCGTCATTCAGGTGGCCACCTTAAGAGGAGTCCTTCGCGGTGTCAAATTTCCACCTTTGACGCGTGGTAACAGCGTAGCGATAAGAGCCAGTATCCCACGCTTGACGAGAAGCATATCGCCTCTATTCGCAGCGCGCCAAACTGGCGTGCAAGGCTTCCGTTGTAGTCTTTTTACTATGGGACTTTAAGCGGTGGCCCCAATATTTTATTTTTGAATAGTTTGAAGTAAAGACCAACGCATGCTTCTCGTTTTGCGCTTTACGAATTCAGGTAATATTTTCGGAGTTACAACAGTCTTTAAAAAAAACCGTTTTTAGCAATTTTGAGAGGCCCGAATATCATGTTTCTACAAAGCGTGCTGAATTTTTGAAAAAATAGAAGCATGGTTTCAAGTGTGTGTTCTTTTCGTAGATAAAATATGAATAACTTAAGCGGTTTCGCGTAAAAATGTATGCCCGTGACACGCTGCAACGCCGTCCGTGCGCCAGTCGAGGACTCCTCTTAAGGGAAATACCTACTTTTATTTCAGGCGTAGTTTCAACTAATTACAAACGTGTGTTATACTTTCTCGAAAACTAAGCAATGTACTTGTATGGGATGTTCGCGGTAAAGCAAGCACTTTTGAAGACTGTCTTGTGTAGAAAAATAATACATAAACACACATTGTGGACGCAGAAGCTAACTTATTATTATTGTCGTTCGGGATAAAGAGAGCACTAAAAATGTAACCTTTGAAAAATATCACTAGCCGTTACTGCCTATAATTCAACATTAGCTATAGTTTTCTTACTGCTTGTATGGTTGGCAGCGAAATAATGCAATACGGTTCCGTTTATTTTTCTATTTAAATGCAACAATATTGAAGCAAAATCAACCGAAATAGACATAAAATATTTTACATAGTTAATAAACTTTTTTATCTAACTATGAAGGTATGTACCTACCGACTGCACTATTTATCTTACACGCGCGCAAACATCAAGTGACATGTCCAGAGAAGTTAGCTACTTCCCGTCTTTAGCCGTTACGCGCAGAAAGATACAGATTACTTGAAAATATACTTTACATCAAGTAGTTATAGAATATTTTCAAATAATCTATAAAACAATTTTACTCAATTTATAGTCATAATACCACGGAAAGAAATCATACTGATGCATGCCGTTTCTGCGGGATGGGTGGTAGGGAGGCTGTGTCGAAACGTCTTATGGCTAGCACATGTCTCATAAGTCGGGCTGCCTCATGGTGGAAATCCCGACGAAATATGTCACAGAGACCTGTTTCGACTGCGCCTTAACCCTACGAGGCTCAAGTCACGTCCGAAATATGATGCAATGTCTATTTTCAGACCCCTGTATTTTGGCGAATCCCCGGAATTTAGCCCGAGTATCTAAACACCGAATCGACAGATTTGGTAGAGTTCGCTATTAGTTGTGCTAGAAGAAGGTGCTATGCCTGTGGAGATAGACTGGTGAAGACATCTTGGTGACGTCAAAGTCTACTGTGAGGCTGCAGACACATACATTCGGAGCAGTATTGGGCAAAACAAGAGGACTGCTCCTGCGGGTCGACGGACAACAAGGAGGTGCGTGACGGGAGTGGAACCTAAGACCTCAAGAGTGAACACAGCTCATAGAATTACCCTCTTGTAATTTTGCTAAACTTGTAACAATACTTTGAGGAGACTTTAATATAGACTACTTCAAGGAAAGTGATAATAAAACTAGCTTTGACAACTTCTAAGAACTTCCAATACGGAAACAATAGCCAACTTCGCAACTATAGAATGGAAAGTGCAACTCTAACAGCCATTTAACAAACTTTCTTATTGGTAGTTGTCAAATCATGATGCACAAGTTTAAGTAATATCATCATTAAATATGAACAATGAAATAACTCGCTTTAAAAAGTACTAGACAATTTTGGTCTAAAAATTTAACTAAACGGAAACACATTCTTAATATTGAATACTAGCTGTCCCGTTGCGATTTCGGCCGCGCGTACTATAGAAAAGAGTAACTAACTTTTAATTACGTGTTAATTGATGGTGTTAGTAAATGCTCTGTATACAATTAATTTGCGAATTACCTTAAATTGGTTTGTACATATTTACGTATGCAAACTTTAAAGAAAAGAGCATGTCGATTTATTGTCAGGTTAGTTTCATTATCTCCAAAAAATTATTTTCCAGCTTTTCACCCTCTTGAATTTCGATTATCGAAAAACCCTAAAATTACTTTTTAACAACTTACTTACGCAACTTTTTGAATTACAGAGCACATTTATGGCTCATTAGGTCACTGAGACATCATGGATGAATCGAAAACATGTTTTCCAGCTTTTCATCCCTTTCTTTCTAATTGCTAGAAATGCTCAAATCAATTATTTTGTTATTACTTACGCAATATTTTAAAGCAAAGTGAATAACGATACCTTGTCCGCTTGGCTCTTCACATAAGTAAAATTTTAAAAAAATCATAACTATACCTTATCATTAAATAAAACTAACTCGATATCTCAAACGATTTCGGAGATACGGATGATTACTGAGCATTGATGAGAGAATGAATGAGTGGTGCAGTTCATATCTCTATATATAAAAACTAGTCGGCCGGCTGCGGCGTTGCCCGCGTGAAATTATGTAATGTAAACAGTAACTCTGGATAAAATATGTGATGAAGGCATTTAACAGTTAGCGTACTCAATGACAGTGAAATACAAGCTGTCTTAGCTCAGAGTAAAGAGCGCGCGCAATATGTTCGTACGATGTCATAGTAATTCCCATCGCAAAGTCTTGCACGGGATACGAACCCGTCACCCCACCACTCCCACACCACAAACTTTGTACAATACCTGAGTGAATGTTAAAGGCTTGCCGTGATAATTATTTCGTATGTAGTGACTACAGTCCAAAGAGGTTTTATTTATGAGTAGGTTGGCAAAAAGAAACGCCTGTTGAATTATTTCTCCATGATCATTCTCTTTTTTCGGGAGACTGTAACATTTTACTGCTTTTCACCTACTTAATTTACGAATTTCATAAAAACCTGAATTTGATTTGTAGATATTTACGTAAGCTTCATTATTATCAAAACATCATCTCGATATCTCAACGGGTATAAGCGGTACAGGTGGTTATTTGAAATCACATTTTAATTTTTAAACAGCTTTCAAAGACGAATTTCGAAAAAATTCTGAATTTAATTTTTTTTTATATTTACGTAAGATTTATTTTAAAGCAAAAGCCATTTCAACATTTCCACTGGCTTAGGAGATAAGTGGGATTAATTTAAAAAACACGATTTATTTTTCAAGAGCTTTCAAGGACGAATTTCGAAATTTATAAAAATTATTTTTAAATATTTACTTAAGCATCATTTAAAAAAAAAGTCACCTCACTATCTGAAATGGTTTAGGAGAAATCAGGGACTAATGAAAAAACACATTTTTTTTGGCTTTTAACCCCCTTAATTTTCGAATTTCGCAAAACCGAAAAATTTGCGAATAATAATTTCTTTAAGCAATATTATGAAGTTAAAAAAATTACGATATCATTCCCGTTTAATGAGATATCAAGGATTCTTTTAAAACACATTTCACCCCTTTTCACCCCCTTAATTATCGAATTTCGAAAAATCATTTCTTAGTGGGTGCCTACGGGGCAAGTGGAAGCTTCCGTCTAACTTATTATATAGTTTACCATTCATATTTTCATTCCATTATTACATACTAAACAGTAAAAAAACAGTTGAACTCTTGTAGTTCCCTCATTAATAAGTCCAATATAATGACTAACTATATTTACTTATTGTTGAGATTAATTTCCAAGAACCAAAATTCATTTCACAAAAATTAACATTTTCGTCAATACAAGAAGTAGAAATCTCTAACACATGCCTGTTGTTAACATGAACCTACAACAAAATGACCTTCATACTCTGCCACCAAAACGTTCAACAAACTCCAGGGCACTTGAAGAACGTGTGTTTTTCAAACAGAAAAATTTATAAAAAAAAAAACACAAAGGAACTCCTAATATCCCATTCTATCTTTTCATTTGAAGAATATTTACGCAATCAACAAGCGAAAATGCATACAATAACGTAAGATATTTGCCCAGTTTTTTTTTTTCCATGTGGTGGCGGTGAAGAATGCTGATGCGTGTTAGTAAATGATGAAGTCCTGTTTAGACTAGAAGAACATATCGTTACTGAATTACAATCCATGTATATATTGTAGTTCTTGTTGTATAACGATTCAAATCAATTGCATTTGGTTACCATCACTTGGCCAATATCTTTGTGAAAAAATATACACAAAAATATCTTATGGCCACAATAAACTATATTGTAATTAAATATTACGAGATATAGAAATTTAAGTTGGTCGAAAATAAAATAAAATTACCTAGGGCTTTAATGGTGCTCACATAATCGTTAACCACCTACACACACAATTTAATTTACCACGAACAAACAAATTACTCGTGTTAAATATTTTCGATTTACAGTAAATGAATAGTAGAAAAAACGGAATTAGTTTTTTGTAAATTTCCTGAAAAAAAAAATGTAAAGCTGTAATTAAGTTAGCTGCAGTTATCTGTAATGATACCAGTGAATCGGTTATTGTTAAAATGCACAAAGTCCAAATCATTTGAAAGGAACTTAGTCCTTACCTACAATACATACAAGACAATCACTTGCACCTAGAAGCTAGGATAACGAGTGATGCATGTACTGGGTTTCCCTCAGCGCTCCTACATTCTAGGTCTGCTCATTATACATCCACCCAGGCGGGCACTTCAGCACGACAGCTACGCGCTGTTGTAAAGCATGCCCACGTTGCAAAATATTTATCTGGCCGTCAAAGGTACAAAATATCATCTTAAGGCCACGTGTTCCTATTTACGTTGTTTTGCGAGTTTGATTTTTTAAATCCTGAAAGGGAGCAGATTTAAGCAAAAACGTCACATATAAATGTATGAAATTATTCCTACTCTGTAGCCTATTTTTTAAAAACATAAATTCATATAATTTTGGCTGATTATCGACTAAATTAAATTTTCTTGAAGTCAATAACTAGCCAAAGTTATGAAAACTTATGTTTTGAAAATATTAGGCTACCTACATAGTAGGAGCAATTTCCAACATTTATACGTAACGGTTTTGTTATATCGGCTCAGTTTCAGTATTTAAAAAATAAAATTTACTAAAATAGCATAAATAGGGTACCCGTGACCTTAGGCTTGTTGTTAATCAAGATAGTTGCCAAAATGCACCCCGCGTTATTTCTGGATCTGAAATGTTAACGCATATCAGCCGATATGTTGACAGTTTCTTTCGTACACTGTACAAACGACACAATTTCGTACGATTCTCCAAAAACTTTTGATCGTATATGTTTCGGTCCTACTTTATATCAACATAGCGTACTATGACCATGTTCTGCAAACGTTACTCCTATAGCAAATTAAAGAATCATGTAGTGAAATATAAGAAAATTTAGAAAATATGGTTTCGTAACTTACGGAGAAATAATAGCTGTATATGGTTCCAAACATTTCTTTGATTGCATGAAAAAACAGCCATAGAATTTGAAAACAGACGGCAATAACATGCACACTATTACTGAACAGCAACATTCTGCCTTAAATTATAGGAACGTAGTGTCAGTTGTTCGGTTAATAGGCTATTCAGCCGTTACTGTCAGTTTACGTAACCTTCCGAGCTCCCATTAATAATATTGTACTTAGCCAACATTAAGAATATGTCACGTATAGTTTTACTTTGAAGTCTAAATCCATGGCCGATAAAGTGTCATATTTCTTCTTATATTGCCATCAAACTGAAAGCTCCAAAATTGCAACTTATTTTCCTTGTTATTAATTATTATCAGTCGATATAACTAATACAACTGTTACCTTTCGAAGGTGCGCTGAGAAATACTTTGTGGTTTTGGGGGATCATAGAAGATTCTGAAAACTACTTTAATACAAATTGCAGTGTACTGCAATCATGATTAATTACTCATCCTTGCTCTTCCAATTCTCACATTCTAATTTGAAGCTAACATAAACACATTAAAATGTTCTATTTGTCAAGGGCGTGTGAAAACAACCAGCTAAGTAATTCTACAGGCGATCATGAGCTTAACAATAATTACGTACACACCAGAGAGGAAAATCATCACCTCTGAGCCACGACCTTGGAACACGCCTGGATGTTTTCCAGTATACGCTTCTTCAAGAGCCGCGGGCTACATTTTCCTTATTATGGGTCCAACACTACGAATACATTCAGTTACTTCCCCATAAATTATATATATATATATATATATATATATATATATATATATATATATATATATAAGTGCGTGTACAGGTTCTCGCGACCAAAAATTCGAAAGCAGAATCGTCCAACCTATCAATCATGAGGATTCAGTAAAAATCGTTTGGGGGGAACATGTCAACAGATCCAAAATTTTGACGTAAATAATTGGTATGTTAATATTACGGATTTAAACAAAGTGAAGCGCAGTCTCTTATACACATGCTCTGTTAAGTTTCATGTTCGTAAAATCTATGGCCAATTTATATGCATTAAATCGACTCGTATGTAATTTTAAATTGAAGTTTTTATATATTACGAAAGTGCTTAGTAAATGCGTGGATTAGGCCTAACATATTATTTTTAGTAACAATTTCCCACATTCGCTTACTTTTAAAATACGATGATAACATACACCGTTTATACTAATGCCATAGCGAAGCCTCCACAGTAAACGCATATGGAGTCTACTATTTGAGCCGTAATTATAGCACATTAATCGTTTTAGTTCAACAAACAAATTAGAAAAAGTTTTCTGACCCTGGCTGTAACTTAATACAAAGGAACCCGATAAACGTATGCAGGCAGTGAGGGTTAACGTCAACACAATGGTGATTACAAGATGGAATCAGCAGCTCAGACATACAGAAAGCGTGAAGGACTCGGACATTACTTCTTATACTGACAGTAGCGACGTAGAAAAATAATGGAACACCGAAAACAGAATGGGCGAAACGGGAATCGAATGTTAAGTCTTTCAAAATACTAGCGTAGCGTTTTATAACTGTTGAAGAGAAAGTTTTGTTTAAACGCTTGTGTGTTTTTTGTGTGTTTTGTGTGCGTGTGCGGTGTGTGTGGAGAGAGTTGGTGTGTGCGCGCGGTTGTTGTGTGTGTGCATACAAAGATCATTGAATAATTGTTCATAAATTATTACTATTATTACTATTTTTAGGTTAACCACGCTATTTGGAAACGTATGTACTCGTACTTTATCAAGTTGCAAATGTGCGAAGAACTTTTGGTCAGCTCGCAACATCTAAATATTTAGCGCTGGTGAAGGGTGACATGAAGTGCGGGGAAAGCTGGGTAATCCAGAAAAAACTTGCCGACCAGCGGAACTGTCAGCAAAATTCCCCAAATACGGGTCAACCCCACTGGGACGCGAACCAGGTTCGCCCTAGTGGAAGTCGAGTCCTCTAGCCACCGCTCCGACCGTGGCCCCTTTGTACTGTCATATTACTACATAAATGTATGGAATCCAATACCATATGAAGCTCTTGAAAGTACTTTAATTTCTCAGACTTGGTAAAATTTACTAACAGAGAACTGTGAAGTCATTCTTTTGTATCGGTCGCAGCTTGACGGAATGCAGCATTTCCACAGATACGTGAGGCCCACGATTTTCGACAGTGAGCCGAGGTGGTATGCTTCGCAGTTTGACGCTCCGCAGATCTTCAACTGTCACGCGGGGCTGCTTGAACTGGAGAGGAGATGGTCCTGTTTGAGGCTGAGACGGTAGTGGAGGTGGTGGGGGTGGTGTCGAAGGTGGGGTAGGATGGCCAAATGGCTGCGGAGATAATGTCGGCTGAAGTCTGAGCTGTGTATTTAATAGATGCACTTCGGCCTCAACATTATCCAGCTTCTCTTTCAAAGTTGTTAGCGTGCTCAAGTCTGCCTTCACCGCATTTAACATCTCGCAGATGCTGTTCAGCTTGTCCATGCACTCTGAATTCGTAGGACGTGTGCAGTGGCAGTATCCAACAGGTATTGGTGCACGTTGGAAATCTGGTAAAATTTCCTTGGTTAATCCTTCGTCAAAAGGTTTGGTAGCTGCACAACTTGGTGCAACAATAATGGCGAGCAAACTTCGTGCACATTTAAAGGCTTTTACAACATACTTCCATATTAGTGACGTTATATAACTGTCTAAACGCAAGTTTTTGTAAATGTTTTCCTGTATTTTATAGCATGTACCATAGTCTAAATCTTCGCCCCATTGGTCTGAAGCATCAAAAAATTCATCATCAGATGACGCGCAGTCAGAAGAATTTGAAAATGATGATGTATATTTCGTAGCTTTCTCAGTTTTTCTTTCGTATACCGGTGGTGTCCAAATATTTACGAGCCACTTGTAAGCATAGTTACACATTCTACCTAAAGCGACGAGTAAATATTTTGAAAATTTTAAAACTTTGGTTGAAAGAGACTGTAATTTAGTAAGTAATTTTTTAAATAGATTGGCAATGTCTATCGTGTATTGAATATTAAAAGGAGATTTGATACTGAACTCTTCATGTTCATTTCTTTTCGAATTAAACTCGTATCTGGAGGCGTCTGAAAAAGTAAACGATGTGTTTGCCTGATGTTGAGCCTTATAATTGTTTATATTAATACTTGTTAAGCTGGATTCATGGAAGGCCAGATTAAATTGTGGATGTGACCTAAAACTTCGTTTTTCACGATTCCAAGCAGTTTCACGTTCAGCGTCAAGTTTAGTTTCTGAGCTTGCGCAAGGAACCCCAGATTTCATGGTGAAAATAAAATTATTTTCGTACCTGTAAATGGAAGCAGAATCTTCGCCATCCTGCATGTCCGGATCCTCGTCGCTCGATGATGCCATTGCAATCTAAGTGGTCCACATCTCAATGTGGTTGAAAATTAGTCTTTTTCCATGTTTCACTGAGATAGCGCTCAGGAGTTAAGCATTTACTTAAACTTAATTTTCTTGTCTACTTTTCAGTCGACTGTAAGGTTATTTGGAGCGTATTTTCTAAATTGTTTAACGTGAAACAGTAGTTGAGTACCGGTACCATTGTGAATAAAGCATCTGACAAAATATTATCTTACGATATTAATTTATTTTCAGTTATGTTAGTTCCACTAGTACTAATTTACTCATCACAGCCAAATAAATTTCACTTTTTGTAAACAAGTCTTACCAAGGAGAACTAAAACAATAGAGCTTTTTTTTTATCTACAAGTCAACTCATGCAATGCAAGGCATAGATTGTTAAATTTGTTTTTTAAGTTATTTTCAGTTCCTTTCCCCATGAAAATAGGAATTTAAATATCAAAATATGAAATATTCCGTTTTTTTTGCAAGCAGTGTTTTTTTTTAAATAATTTTCATTATATTAGTTATTACCATAAAGCTTCTTAACAGCTAGCAAACAATTACTATTAGTTTCAGTATGTTAAGCAGTAGAATTAACGTTATGTTCATGACTTATTTCCTCCTCTCATATAATTTCCAAAACTAAAACGAAATCTTTTGAGGCTCGTGATCTTTTTCTATTTTTTTATTTTTATTTATTTATTTTCACATGTTCCTATGAGTCGTCTCGACTCTTTACTAGGAACTCTACAAAATATAAAGTAATGAGGAACAGAATGGTTACAAATAAATATCACAGAACCAATTACAAGTACTACAACAGCAAAATGTACATAATAATATGATAATATGGAAATTACAATCTGAAACACATAGATTACCATGTACCATTTGAGGGTACAAATAGCAGAATATTTTATGTTATGCGAGGACTGTGTTTAGACTTTGTGTGCATGTATATGTGAGAAGTTGGAAAAAAAAAAAGGCGGAGAAACGTCCAGAAACAGGGGCAAAAGTTAATGCAAAGAGATTACAAAACCAGAAGTGTAGTTCGTTTACCCAGTTTGATTACGAAAGACTAGATTCAGGCGGAAAAACTGAGATAAATTTGTGTTCTTGAATAAGCGATGGTAGCGATGAGTTCTGATGTCTGTATGATGAAATATGTCATTCTGTAATGTAAAACATGTTTCAAGCAGTAGGTACCCAGGTGGCCTCCTTGATCGACTTATCCATAGCCATCGATACACAGACGACGTGGTTTACTGGGAGTGCGGAGCGGGGAGCGGGCATAAAACGATTCAGGGAACGGCGTCGTATTTTGCCAGGATGTTTGGGTCTGTGTTCTGCGCACTCAAAATGTTAGCTAAGAGAAAACTTATTATTTCACACAGTCAAATAATATTGTTATTCGCCACTTTTAAAAAATAAATTATGACCCTAGTTAAAAAAATCTCAAACCTGTAAGAGTGAAATATATTCACAGTCCTACAAGATTGAAAATTCTGTGAGCGTGTTTTGAGTATTCTCTCAGTATACAGCTAAATATGATTTAAGATATTACACAAAATTCTGCGTAAAGTATGAATGTGTTAAGTTTCATGGAAGGTAGACATATTTTAAATTCCACAAATATTATTGTTGAACATACCGATTTCTGTCTAGAAGGCTGAGAGAAGAGGCTGGTTATTGAAGAAAATTAAATACTAATGCAAAACATTTAATAGACGAATTTACAGAATTGTTAAGTACAACCCAATTTAAACGTATACTGTGCTAGTTGCTTCAATATGCGATACAGATGTAAACCGAACCGTTTTATGCTAAGTGGCAAAAAAACCCACATTGTGGATAAATGAATACCGGATCAACCCAAACCACTAATTAAACGTTTTCTCCAATGAGCTAGTTTTAGAAACCAAACTGTTTTTATGGACGTACCATTGCGAGCGAATGTTGCAGAGTTCCTTACGGCCCAAACCTATCTTACGAAGGCCCAGTTTTGGCAGTTCTCTTCAATTTATTTTCCATAAGAAAAAGATTGATTTGTGCGCAGCAGTAGAGGATCGCTGTTTTCTAGAACAAGTTTCCTGCAATGCTATTTCTTGAAATAATGCGTTATTTTTTGCTTTATTACAAAATTTACTTCTCTTAAACATTTAAATAACCGATCATGTAAACATTAGAGCTTTTTGATAAATGTGTATTTCTGCTTGTAATGATATGCACGTATATTGGCGAAGTCTAATGAGATGATACAAATACATAAAATAAAACTGGGCGCCAGTAAGCATCTGCTTGCTCTGGAGGATGATATGTGATGAGGCTCTACAATGGAGTGGCGCCGGGATGGCAGGAGTGGAGAAAACAGGATAATCTCGAGAAAACTCGCCCGCCACAGACATCGTCCGGCACAATTCTAAAGTGCAAAAATCCTGGGTTCGACTTCAAAAAAGGAACACCCCTTCATACTTTAAATAAGGGTTGGCAACCCCTTCATACTTATAACTTTGTAACCGTTGGCTTGAAGTAATTAAACATGTCATACTTCACAATAGGCCCAATGTCGTATAATATTTCCCAGCGTATTTTATCTCTGGATTACAAAAATAACTATGCATTTGCCCTGAGTGTCCTACATTTGACTACGTATATCTACAGTGAGTGAGAGTTATTTTGGTCAGCGTTCAACATCGAGGTCTTTAACGCTGATGGGGGGGGGGGGGG
>PNEQ01125961.1:0-29238 GCA_003012365.1 Medauroidea extradentata | reverse complement strand
CATCTTCAATAATATCTGTGTTCTGAAGCAGTCAGCAGCAGTTTATTAGCTGCACGATGATACAGTGAAATGGGCCTGCATTTAGTACATTGTTATTATTGCCACAGCGACTTCAAGGAGGTGTCAAATAAGCCAACGGTCAATTGTGAAGGTGGCACGATCTTAAAAGTGTCTATAATTCTAGCTTGTGCCTGAAATAAAACGCTAATTTTTCAGGTCCCTACGTATACCGTATATGTTTGCGCTGTGGCACGATATGGTTTATCACACGAATGAGTGCACTTATCTGACAGTTCTGTTGGCATAGTTTTCTGAGATTTGCAGTAAACCATGATTCTGTTTAGAGGATATTTTGTGTTCCTTACATTGTTTGATTTTTTATATGCTAAGCCAGGAAGTTAATAAGCATCGTAAAGAATGAAATATTCGATTTTATTTCTGAAAAATTACATTTCCAAGTTTTTAATTGTGTAACCCCGGAACACACTCTCCCTTCCCCCTTCCACAGAGCCCTAACAAGGGGCGAGAGTTTCTAATGACACACTGAAAAAAATACTTATTAGTCACTGCAAAATATTTTGTTAAAATGGACCTTACCAATTTTTTTTGTAGTGACCAAAAAAAAATTTTGCTGTCCCCCAATAAAATTTCGCAGTGACTACAAAAAATTTTTGTAACCACTACAAAAAAATTTGGTAAGGTTCATTTTAGCAAAATATTTTGCAGTGACTAATAAGTATTTTTTTTCAGTGCAGTTATTATTTCCGTTAATGACTGACCTCTATGTTTGTCTTGTGTGACAACACAACCTTCCATCTGCTTGCCTTTTTAGTCTTACACTCCTGCATCCTAGCAACCTTATATTAAATATGCATCATGTTTATTCATCGGGAAAACTATTATAATTATCACCATTAACCCGTTCCGCGCTGCTCTCCATTTAAGGTGCAGAAACATCCACATTTTACTGTCGCTAGTACGTACGGCCTCAACTAGACCATCAGTTGCTTTCTCATTTTTGTACTTATTTGTTTCCTGATTGCTCTTAGGTACATTCCTTTTTTCTCCGACGGGTAACCGACTTTCAAACTATGGATTTTTCTGTTTTTTTTTTTGTTTTTCGAAATCTTTTAATTTTCATGTATATAATAATTTCTATCTTTTCTCTGTTTCAGTTCGCACTTACTTCACTACAAATAGAAGAGCCTTTATGTTTACTGGAATGTTTCTTATTATATTGTCACTGTAATATGTAGTAACTGTCTTCGCAAAATACAACTTATAAATTAAATCAATCAATTTATTACATCCTTGTACATAACGTCTGGTCGACAGCGAGGCTGTTAAGCCAGTTTCAAACGATGCTCATTTCCCTAGCAGTTGTATGTCCATTTTTGTAAGCGTTTCTGCTTCCGTGTGATCCACGTTCTACAGCCTCTATTTGTGGAAATTCTACCCATAAACGTAACAAAACGTGTTATGTGTTTCTGTTAATGTTGGCTTTCTAACCAAAACCCTTTATGGCCTCATTATGTTTGTCACAAGACCACTAAATGACTGATTGTTTAAAATTGCAACATCGGAAAACAACGTAACATTATTCATTCTGATGCATTGCTAGACTGTCATAACCAATTTTAGTTCATTTCTACAGTCGTTTCTGCTTGTCTCTCATAATTCTTTCCCAACAAATACGTCAACTTTATCATTAAAATAGCAGTTATATCGCTATGCCGTACTAAAGTTTTCTACCTCACCCAATTTAGCGATGAATTTCAAACATATGATGAAACAAAACACTGCCAAATTATTTTTTTAACGTTTAATGTTATTTTGTTAGGGTGAATATACGCTCTCTGGTGTACTTGTATGCGTATCGTGTGAATACTTAAAATGAGGAACGTGCCGTTTCTTTTATAACAATTACTACAGTATCTAACATGTGCAATGCAATACCCGTGGGTAAAACAGAAATTAGGCATCGCGTAAAAGGGAGGGGGGTTTAGAAAGGGAACTGGCGGCTCAGATAAATGGAAAAGCGTTAGGAAAGCGGCCACGGTCTATTCACTACACTGTTAAAAATAATTTCCGTGAAATTACGGAAAAGTACTGGCAAAAAATTATCCAGAAATCTTCGTAAAGTAACGGACACTCAGTTTTTCTTGATAAAGGAACCCTCCGTGTAATAATGGACAGTCCGTTTCCCGCAAAAAAAATTTAATTTCTGTAATCTACTAGCACTCATCAATTTTCTAGAAATAATACATTTTCTTATTAGATATGCGTTATCCAGATTCTGACGCACTATTTAGTAACCTGTAATTTTTTTCGAAGTTGCTGGGATTCGAACCCACGACCGTATGATTACCAGGCAGAAGCTCTTACCATTGAACCACAGTGATAGTTTGAGTAAATGAGTTTCATGCAATGGTAAGATATCAACTTTATAATAGACAACTTTTGTATTTGACATCCAGGATTCATAGTGATTATTAATACCACTTTTTTTAAGAAACACAGTAAATTACGCTTTAAAATTGTAGAAACATATTTTCATGAATTTTTACGGTAAAAATTCCGTAAACTGGCAATACGGACAAATTTCCGTAAACAAAATATTACGGAAACCATTTCCGTAAAATTACAGTACTTTTCTGTAAATATTTCCGTGAATTTACGGAAATATTTAACAATGTATATAAACTAGAGAACAAATAAAGAACGAACAAACTCACCCCGCAAACAGACGAGACACCAACGAGACTGTGTACACAGATTCGTTCGTTAAATAAACCGCCAAGGTCAAATTAAAGCTAATGCAGTCACGCTACGTCGCGAAAACACTGTTCTCAGCTAGCGAGGTTGTAAATATCGAACATGTGCACGAAACGACACGCACTGTAAATCTTTGTTTACTTCAAGAGAAATAAAATAAATCATGGAAAACTGTGAAAAACAGCATATTTTATCTTCTGCGTATCTTCAGTGATATTCATTGTTTTATTAATTTGGAGCTTCAAGTGTCTGCAAACAGCTTTAAGTCCTTGGTAGGGGAACACAGTGTGTGCGGACGGGAACTGGAATGAAATCAGCCGTGGCGTGATTGCCTCTTTAATCCTAAACGAGACCAGATATCGAAAAATTGTTGCATAGTTTCGTCAAAAACTGTGTATACTATGTTAACTACTTTGTAAAGACAAAATTTGCAGTAGTTTCAGCTAATTATGCAGTTAAGGAAATTATCAATGAACTAATTAGCCAATTCTATACAATTTTTTACCTAGACAAAATTGGACTACATAGTTAAAACTATTTTCGTATAATCTCTCATCACTACATTATGAATCATTAAAATATCTTTCAAAAGAGAACAGGTATACGTATAATTAAATGCTAAATACATTTCACAAGATCTTAAAATTTTTTAATGTCAGTACTGAGAAACTAGTAAAGAAAATGCTTGATATTAAATGTTGCCAAATTTGTGGGGTAACATTTTTGTTATTCCAGTGGAATATATTACGCTAAATTACAGTCATGTATTTGCTCACATTGACAAAATCTGTAGCATAGGACTACCATTTCAATGCTTTCGATAGTAACTTCTAAATGCCAGCACATTCCAATAGAGTTTTTACCGTGAATTTACCCTACCTACCCCGTCATCTGAAATATATGTGTTACTGTTAACTTAAGTTTATTGTATTTTTGTAACAAGAACTACTGAATATAGTTCACAAGTATTTACGAGTAATGAATTTCGTGACTGCATTCACGTTTAACCTAGAGTTCTCTGTGACACTTGTTAGAAGTAATCTCCAGCGTAAGAAACATCAGCATTGACTTCAGTCCTCCGGGCATGTTCATAAACATCTCAAATCAGCTGTAAAAAAAATCTTAATTGTATCCCTTTTTGATGACAGCAGGTACAAGGTACACCCAGCAAGCGAAGCGCTGTGTCAAAGTTATATGCCATTCTCTGTTTCACGTACCTCCAGTAAAATTGGACAATTTTGACTGCGCAACTTTTTTAGTGCTGTAGATATTATGTCAGTCGACAGTTTTAGCTCTAAAGTGAAGACAGATGTCCAGTCCACCATTTGTACTATAGATTTTGTCTTGCATTATGACACATGCTACAACATATTAACAGTAATCTCCCATTAATACATTTCGAATTTAATTCTGGCGCTGATCCATGCTCACCTCATGTTACCTCTCACCAGCGCTAAAGACTTCGATGTTTAGCGCTGACCAAAATATCTGATATCAAGTTTTACTGGTGTTTCATGAACAGAGCATACCGGAGCAAAGAATTACTCCAAGAAAATCCTAACAAAAAAAATATCGAATCCTTGTTGAGGTACTAAAATATTTTAAAAACAGAACACTTCTTTGAAAATAAAATGTTTTCGCCAATTTACGAGTCTTCGACATTGTCAGATAAGAAAATTGGCATGGTCTCAGGTTCAGATAGTAAAAAGTTTCTTTATAGCATTAATCAAGTCACCAGACACGTAATCACGAAGTGCTGACAGTTTAGTTTTGTCAGACAATACAACACCCTGCGTTATTTATGATTAAATATGCAACTGTGGAAAATATGCGGACGCGCAAAATGCTGATTCGTATAACATGCCTACCAAATGTTCTTACTTTTTTCTACAAACCTAAAAATTTTGGAACAGAAAAGAATTTCAAGTCGAACATATTTGAAAATTAAACGTAACCGTGATAAAAATCTGATCGAAGGCGAGCGTTTACTAGATTTTTATTAAATATCATACATTTTTTTGCAATGAAGTCGTCTGTACAGTTCAGAATTCGTTCCGATAGCTTCATTAATGTTCACGTAATATTAAACTAAACATAAAATGCGCGACAGAGCTAAAAATTTAATTCTAAATAAGTTCGGTACTCGCAGCAGGAATATATTTCGTAGGAAATTTTAAAACGTTGCATTGCTGACAGTATTAAAATCACTTTTATTTGACGTTCCTAGTGCGGATATGAAAATAAACGTCATTTTTGTTCAATTTTAAATGGAACAGATTCCAATATTTTATGGGTACGAAAAATTCATGTGTGTGTGAAATGTGAAAAGGTGAGGGAATAAATTAGTCCAACCCCCCTCCCCTTTTTTTCTGTTTTCCCTGGGTACGATCATAACTTAAAGGGCCTCCCTACCTGCGCTTCAAATGCGTTGCAACGAGTTACGGTTATTCTGTTTTCTTTTACGAAACTATATTTAACGCACACTATATCTGTATATCTACGGAAAGAACACACACTTTAGACTATCCCGCTATAGTTTTGAAAATGTGGCACGTTTATTAGAAATGTTATTTTCGGGCTCTTCAAAATGGCCAAAAATGGCTTTTCCAAACTGCCGTATCTGGAAAAATAACAATTGGATTAAAAAAAACACAACTATAGGAAAAAATGTCAGACTTTTAACTATGCAGCCCACAAATAAAAAAAATTGGGTCACCACTTAGAGTCCTGTAGAAAAAAAGGATAATAGTGAAGCATTGTACGCCAGCAGAGTGGCTTGCGCGTAGAGGCAATAATGCATTACATACTCCTGTCAACGACGCTCTTGCCGCTCCTGCCTAACACACACACACACACACAATCACAGCCTATCTAGGGAGGCCCCTTAAAACACATTTTGCAGCAACACTACTTTTTACGTTGAAAAATAGTCACGAAATGGTAATATTTGATGTGCAAAGCCTTACTAACAAGCGAAATTTATTTGCGCAAAATAAAATGTGATTGTTGTAGTTGGTGTGAGGCCGTAATTACAGCTGTTTTTAACTCGAGAGTAACATTGGCTCTCAAAAGGCAGGGATATGCAGAGAGCTGCATGTGGAAATGGGGTCACGGTATGTGAACCTGGCATATCCTGGTAGGCGTTTTCACATGATACGTACCTTGGCCGAGCCTGTAATTGAAAACAAAGGCTGATGTTTACTCTTTTAATTGCAAAACCTACCCGGAAGATTTCAGTGTTGAACCAAATTATGGTACAGAACAGAGATTAATTTCCAGTAAACATTAGCTAATGATTCACACAGAGCATCGCAACATAAGAGAAATATAGACGTAGAAAAAAATTCATTTTATTTATCATTACGTTCAAATTGAAAATATTAAATTCCATGTTACTTTATTTCTTGTCAAAGTTCCACTGATTTTGCAAAGTCAGAATCACAGAAAGACATTCACAAATTATTAATTTTATATATATATATATATATATATATATATATATATATATATATACACACATCCATATTATTACCAACAATTTTAAAAATCGTGAAGGTTTCTGTGTGTATGTTCTCGAAAGTTAGTAAGTTCATGTTTAAAAAACGGTGAAATTTGTTTGACATGTCGCTATTAAAAAAAAATATTTACGGAAAGTGATACAACATTAACGTTTCTAACGTAAAACTGTGCTAGGAACTACGCCAACACAATAATAAATATTTTACTTTTAACGCTTATCAACCAAAACAACAATAAAAATTATTCACGGCCAGAATAAAAATAATAGCAAGCAGCTTCGCGTTATGAGAACAATAAACAAAATTAGTTTCTTCATAACTAAGAACTTCAGCATGTGATGTTTGAGCTTTCTCTAACTAGGGCCCATCCTTCCACAGCGAATATAAAATTACACTGTAATGAAATTTTTAGTTTAACTCCAACGTTTTCCTTTCAGCTTTCGATTTTCTTTAAAAATAGTTACATACAGACTAGGATTTTTTTTATTCTTGTTAGTTGAAAGTTAAAATAACATGTATCAGATTTGAAGTTAAAATTTACGTTAAAATATGATTTTTTTTAAAAATTACAAATAGTATTTTTTATGACAAGGTGTTGCTATCAAACCACAATGTGTGACTTATCAGGAACCCATACAATATCCTCAAAACATCTGCCCGAAATAAATTGGAACTTGGGACGCTCTTACAATCGGCCACATGTTCAAGCACCGAACGTTGTGCAGAGCTACTGCCAACAGACATATGTTCGAAAACTGCTCAACGTGTGTGACGTCTGCTTTGAAATATCATTTAAAGAAATTTACATATATGTGTGTACCCGTTTTAGGTTCTTCTGCTCTGTTTTTAAATATTATCACGTAGTGTCCGAAAATTGTGAAAAATCTGTGTTCTGTGATCCTTCTTTGTGTATGTAATCATAATGCTGATAAAAAAAATACATGTATCGGCACATTACAACAAACCTTCATACTTAATGCTTCGACTTAAAACGACTGGTGCATATTATGAATTTTATTTTAAAATTGTTGTGCAGTGCACATTTAATTCACAAATACATTTTAAGATGCATAAAGTGTCATCAAACATTTTATAACGTATTTGTTTACGTAAGCTCCCTAGAACAAATTTTACAACAACAAAATTGAAATATGGTTCTTTCTTATGGAAAGTAAGAAACTGGAATCAATGGAGATTGTAAATTAATCATAAAATAATTTTTTTCACGAAACTGAACAGTTACGTCTTTGAATACCGCTTCACTCCAAACAAATACTGCCAGGTCAAATAAGTAATATACGTACCTCAAGACATTAAATAATACAATTTTGGTTTTCATTCTCTCTCACGCTGATTTTGATCTGACATGAAACACGTGTTTTGTAGCAAGCGTTCCGAAAGTGTTTGTGCGTGCTACTAAATCTTCGCAAATGCCTCCTAAATGCAGTTGCAGCCACCAGCGGCCAATTTAACAGACACAATGTGATGGATAACAATTTTTTGTGGTTTCTATGCACCAATGTCATTAAAATAATAGTTTTGCCACTGAATGTCTCATAGGAAGGATCTATCGCCAGTGCAGGTATTGCGCCTAGATAGTGGGTGAGTTGTGACGCGCTATGCTAAGTCATCATTAGAATTCTGCACTTCTAGGAGCAATAATAGTCTACTCCAGATGGTCACCATGTTGTGACTACGGAAAATGTCCATTAAACGCCTTGTTTCGCATATTGGCACGGTAAAAGTTAATTGCATATTAACATTAAACTGGGCAGTTAGGATTCTGCATCTCGGGGCCTTGCGCCTTGGGCTTTATCCCCCACGTAACTATGTCTATCTACAGCACGGTCGCTTGGGAACAGGTGATCGTTACCACTCACGTAGGCCGAGGCGGATTTTCTGCGGCTTCGGTCAGGAGATTCAACCCGAAACACAAGCTCTTATAAGGAAACCTTGCCTATCTCCTCGGGAGTCAGATTAATAAATAACGACGAGAATATGATGGAAGACTCGACGTGAAGTGAAGCCAGCTTATTCTGGAGCTTCTCTTCGAAGAGAGGATAGCTAAGACTCTAATTCTCCTGATAGGTAGTTGGTACAACTTAGAAAGTAGCTGTAAATAAATTATTAATCCACCTTCCCGTGCTTTAAAAAGTTCTTTTTAACCATAAGCGACCCTTTGAGTGACTATCTGAATTTGATTATGTTTGGTTCACATAAAATGTTTGTGCACGGAAGTAAAGATTCAAGAAGTAACTAAACCTTCATACAAATAAATTAGTGAGAGCCATTAGATTCTTTGTGGTAGGAAACTGCCCAATGGTAATTACTTAGTTAAAACTGACTGAAACACTGCCCTGTCGTTTCGTATTTAAGCAATTATTTCACCCTAAATTCTAAAAGTTTACTTTACCATCAATTTAAGTTTTCAAACTAGTCGTTCGTCGTCAGAGCAACAGTATTTATGAAACTATGTCGGCAAATTGTCCAGTATTAACGAAAGGCCAGACAGATATCACAAGTCATACCTACATTTTAAAACATGGCTAACAAAACCAGTGCTTCAACATTTCGATCACAGTTTGGTGGCAGCGATGATGGTAGGGAAGGGGGGAGGAATACAGGGGGGACTGTGTCCCTCCCTTGGAATAAGAAGAGTGAATGAAGAGTGAGAGGTTTTAAGTAAGAACCCAAGTGTGATTCCCAGTCCGGCAGTTATTGATTTCAGAAATCACTCTAGGCGAACGGTGGGATAACTAAATACCATGGTACATGTCTTCCTTGTCCCCTATATGTCAAACCATTGGAAATATGTCTAACGACCTCGCTATTAACGAGACGTTAGGGTACAACTTCCTGCCTACGACATTTAGTAGTTGTCCCCCTCCCCTTTTTAACTAAAAGACCGCTTTAGGAGAGAGGGGGGCAAGTAAACATTGCCTGTATCATAGTACCTTTAACACTCTTAAATTGACGAGGTACTTACTTCCGGCAATAATCCTTGGCTGCAAGCAGAGATGCTTCATAGCAATTAAAACAATTTTGAAATTTATGTTTTGAGGTTATTCACAGAACCTCGAAGCTTCCTAATTATAGTTATTTGCGTACCACTTAGTTACGCATGCTCAGAAAGCGCAACATGATGGAGAATAGATACGAACAACACGGGTCTAGCCTCTCTACCATTCGTGTGTGACGTCCTGGCAAGATGAGTCACAGATATCTTAGTATCGTAAAACAAGTTTCTGGGACATTTTTGCAACAATATCATGTTTCTACATGCGTCCTCCGTAAGTAGTAATCATGGTAATTTAACATTTTGTGTCATTAGTTGGAATTCAACATATTTTTATTTTTTATTAGGGTTACTACAAGCGGAATAATATAGTTTTATAATTTCCCTAGTTTACCAGTATGTCTCACGTCGCCCGTTTTAGCCATTGTTGACGTAGCGACCAGAGCACTCTACCAAAGTGTTTCGTGTTCGATTACCGCTGGAGTCGATTTATAATTTCATACATTGTAATTGTGCAGGGCGATGCGGTTGGTCGGCATGATTTCTTGAGAATCTCCGGTTTCCCTATACATTCATTTCGGCACTTCTCCATTCGTACCGTATACATCTTACAAGCGCTGAAAACATCGATGTGAAAACATATCTTCACTTCACTGTGCCTACGTTTACAGCATGCAATGAGGTAATTATTGCGACCAAAGGGTGCAACACCAATGCTGACGGTCTATCTCTATGTGTTACCAAATTGAACGGCGCCGTATTGCAGCCAATAACACGCAATGTCCTATATCATAGGTTTTTTTAATCGTACCCCCCCCCCCGGTTCTGCTAAAGTACACAATTTCCTATCTTCGCCCACAATAAGTCGGCGTTAAATTATTTGTTCATGTAACAAAATATCAGTGTAACAGTCTAGTTCTTTTATAACGTCTTTGGTTGAGACAGGTCGAAAGCTGCACGGTACCGCAATTAGCAAAACTGTAGACTGCACGCCCAACATTTAAGTTACAGGATAATAACATGGTGTGTAAAATACGTCTTGGAAAAATAATTACTGGCTGACACCTTATCGCCTCAGTGTATCCGTAACGAAGCATTTCCCTTATTATTGTATGTAAAAAAAAAAGTCGCCCACGCAAGACCGTGACACATGACGTATTAACATAAATAAGTTGTTCTGATGATTCACGAGGCAGGTTCTGTCCCGTGGGTTTATTCTATAACTTTTCTAAGTGCTCATAAGATATTTATATTAACTTACCACGTAACTATTTATACGGCGAAATCCTTTTTATGTAATTCAACACGGTGCCAAGACCGTTTATATAAAAATCTGGTCATAGGGTATATTTACGAACGAAAGAGTATGAAAACGGGCGACATTTTTGAATCACATTTTGCAGTCTTTCTCGTAGATCAAATGCGTCTTAAATGAGGCTGTTAGGAACACAAAATAAATGATTGTATTAATCCTTTAAATGTTAACTTGGTTTCGTCCGTGTACATTAGCTTTTTTTTTTTTTTTTTTTGCCGGCGTGAAGAAGAAATTTAATACAGTAGTAGTGCTGCTAATTTTTGGTCATACAGTATACACTCAGAGTATAATGAAATTTAGGTTACAAAATGTAATTGGAATTTCAATAAATAGTAAAATGTATATATAATTATTATAAATAAAATCTAAGAAATTAGTATTTCAAAGTAATCTGTGAAAACTTAGGAAATATAATTAAGTAATATCTTTGATGGTATTCAGAGCTCATCCTACAGTTTTTCCGAGGTTGTTTAGATTCTGGTATATACAGACCATGTTAGAGAATACGGAATAAAAACAGTAACTAGTGACTATGTGTTCCTCTGTCGTTCTCGAAAGACAGACACTGTGACCAACTTTGCCAGAGGTGAAGTTACGGGATAGGCTCCCAGTTTTTTGTTGGCCATCACCATAATTAATTCCTCAAAGGTAATGGTGTACTAACGCCTAGATATTCGTTAAAGTTTCAACCCCTACTGACTTTTAAGAAGTATATCGATAGTTCTGTCCTTTCCTGCTCCAAATAATAGTCTAAAGCCCCTGTTCAAATATTTAGAGTCTTTTTATTTCTGTCACTTGCTAGAAGATATACAGAATAATATATTCTATCTTCTCTTGAATAAACATAAAATGCGAAATATAGTGGGTATCTAACAAAATATATAAAAACATGTCCCTGGGAGATTATTTTGAGCGTGAAAGACCGAAAATATCGATGGCCCTCCTGAATAGCTGGTACCCGTAAAAGATGAAAGTTTGCAAACTCATGTATATTTCTACGCCATTCCCGAAACGCTACCAACTTGCAGAAAATAATAACATTTCTACAGAGAAGTTTTTATGAAACGATATTTTGTTCCCAACATATTCTTTTAGAAAATAATCTCGCCCCACAACTGAATCTGACATACACTCATCATCCAACAGAAATTTTTAAATTTTTGCTATCAACTTTGGGAAAACCAGTTTGTAAACTGTTTGCTAATGCCTGTAGGTTTCAAAATGTGTCTCATTATTTCAAGCATCATTCAAAAATACTATATAGTTGGCACAATTAAAAAACAGTCACTAAACGATCTCGAGTGGATAACATACAACCGAAAAAGTATCAACTCTCAGAAGTCAAGGCATTAAAAACTTTCCAAACGAATTAAAAACTGCATTTTGGGTCGATGGTTAGACTTCTCGCCTCCTACCTAGACGATCTGGGTTCCATTCCTGGTGGGTCCGAACCCAGATTTTTCGCACGTTGGAAACGGACGGACGCTGCTGTTGGCTGGAATATTTTCTAAGGAAAATTCCGTTTTCTCCGCCTTTCTCACTCCGTCGCTGCTCCACACTCATCTCACTTCATCCATTCCTCGGGCCGGAGGACGACGGATATGTCTTTATGTAAATCAGTCGGCCCCTCTCTTCATCCTCGCCTTCTCCAAGCCACATTGTGCCCTTACCGTAAGGGCGGGAACACGTAGTGGTTTCATTTCATTATGACAAAAAGTCATTTTCAGTATAGAGAGAAGTCATTCCTTTAAAAAAATCATTTTAACCACAACGACCAAGTAAATACTTTCCCTGGATGCGAATTTAGAAAGTACCACTGGGAGTTAGCGTTCAAACGCCTGAAGCCTTCAGCGTGCAACACATAAGTGACTGGTGTATTGACTATGTCCCAGGCGTATCGTAAAATCATAAAATCATTATCGGTCTCACGCTGTGCTACACATTATCGGCCCGTAACGGCACTTGACTCGGGAAGTTTCGCAAATTATTTTTACCTTTATCTATATCATAATTCAGCGACACTAATTTTTATGTATTTTCTGTACATCCTTAGCAAAGTACCGATTACTGCGTATCATTATTGTTATATTAAACATTTTGAAAAGGCTTTGTCTACCGTAGAGTCTTGATAAAGAGTGTTGGGGATCAATTTACGTGTTGAATTAAATAACATGAGTCTCAAAACATGTTATATATATCACTCACCACAGTGAGAATCAAATTGCTAATAGGGCGTTCCTTCAATACCCTGAAAACTATGAACAAGTAAGTACTTTAATTATTAAAAAGAAGAAAACAACACATAATTTTTTTCTATTTGTTTTATTCTTGTAGCAATATTCTCGTCATCTTAACGCAGAAAATGGTTTCTGCCCGAAAGCGGTATCATTAAAAAGTGAGTGAGAACCACCAAATATAATTTGACATGTAAATCCCTATAATATTGGTCACGCTGGGGCTCTCATATGGGCAGCGCCACAAGAAATTATTTGATAACAAACGTGAAAATCATTTCAACATGATCTGTTTCACTAGGTACATAAACTTTTAAGAAGTTTTCGAGGATAGTAGGTGAGATTCATATTCTTTTTATAATTATCTTCAGATAATTCAGCTGGAACAATCGAGTAATTTAATCTCAGCCCTATTAGCAAATATAATCATTTTTCAGTTGGCCAACTGTTGGCAGAAGCGGCCAACGTTCGCTAGTATGATGGTATACTTTCGCTGGCATGGTTGTTAGTCAGGCAATGTCAGTAAATATGTGTGTAGCTATACTAAAATAGTTTTAATGTGGACAACTTAGTTTAAAAAGACTGACATATTTCAGTATATGGTCCACAAGCAGACTTAGCAAACTAACGCACAAGCATCTGAGTGTGTAATGCTGTGATTTTGCACACACACACACATACACACACATATATAAACATATATATATATATATATATATATATATATATATATATATATATACAAACAAATAAATATACATTTTTGTATTTTAAAAAATTGTGGAAATTTTAAAATTTTCATTTTAAAATTCGGCATATTTTATTAAATACAAAATATTTTTTTTTTGTTTTTATATACGGTATGTCAAATCATAGACTAGAACATTGTTATACATTGTAAAAAATTTTCGGTTTGATACGTCAGTTGGTTTTAGTGGCGTACATAAAACCGTAAAGTGCAAATTTTGACGTTTACGAATCATTACGCAAAAAATATGAGAGATATACAAATTTCCTATGAGGAAGATTTAATTACAATTTATGTCTAAAATAAGAAAAATAATATCTGGTACAAATAAAAAAAATACGTTTGAAAACTAAGGTGAACCGTGCCGTTAAGTAACCTACATCGCTTAACTTTTAAGTTGTTTTTTTTTTCCTCAGTCACGTAACTAAGTTTTTTCGATCACCTGAATTTGTCTACAAGCTTGAAAAGTTTACGCAGGTTACTCTTTGATAGTGGCAAGCTGAAACTTCGCCCTACCCATGCTACCCTAGTGGCTTAATATAACCTTCTCATGTCTTACGCTGCAATGGCACGTGCACATGTATGATGAAGCCAATAGCGTGACATAAGTACTTGTGTCTGGCAAAATACTTGATTGAATATTTCGTAAAATCCTTCATTCCTAATAGGATTATCTTTATTTTTGTTTATAGGATTCCTAAAACTCCGTGCAGTTTAACAAATATATTTAACATACAAAATTTGAGCTGTGGGTAGCTTTCATACCAAAACAACACTTCAATTTCCATCTATACATACGCGTATCCATGTTCTCTAAGCTCGGCAAGATTTTGACAGTCGAATATGACTTTACCGACGTACTGCAAAGCAATACATGTATATCACGGGTACCCAACAGGTGGGATTAAATCCGTTAGATACAGAATTGTAGTTCTACTCTATGTCAAACTAGTTTTTACAGGGCCTGTATTGACAGTTTATGTAAATTTAAGCAGTTAAGTTTATAATTGTTTGCCCAATAACGACGATTGAAGTGTCAGTTGTACCTAACGACAATTCTTAAGCGCTTCTATTGATAATGTAAGCGCTAAAACCGACTCGTAAAAAGCTCATTTAAGCCATTATCATCCTCTCAAGAAACACTTACGCTTAAGTACGGAAATGGAAACTTTCTGAGACAACAGAAGATTCAATTCGTCCTTCGCGAACAGACGCAATATTCGCACGTAGCGTGGTTTTAAAACCAACTTTTTTTATGTACTGCACTAGCTTGACAACCTCGACATGAGTCTTAATGAATGATATGATTTTACTCAGCGCGTAAGGTTACTGGTCCTATTTTAAGCTAGTTTTGTGAGTACTATTTTAAAAATCGATTTGGTAGCAGATGTCTTAAATCCGTCCCACAAATTTGTTGAAAAAAAATTTTTTACTGTGTGGTCTATTATATATATATATATATATATATATATATATATATATATATATATTTATTTATTTATAAATAGGGTGTGTGTGTATATATTTTTTGCTTCGAGAAAATTAGCTACATAATACAAGCAAATTTTAAATACTGTAAGTGACGGTTTTGCGACATCCGCTTCCGTGCAGAAATTAAAAAATTATAATACTCGCAAAAAGAGCCGAAATAAGGACCTGTGACAACAGCGATGGTGAAGGTGAGTATGATGTGACGTCAAAGTGAAGACACGGGGAACCCGAAACCTTCGAGATGCACCGTCGGTCAACGGAATCGTGTGACATGAATGTCGAATGTGAATGTTGTTCATGTCTACCCCGCTGAGAATCGAGCCTGGATATAGAAGAAGGGGGACAGCGAGCGCCCTATCAGTTGTGCCAACCGCGGCTCACTCAATCTCGTGCGGCTGCAGTAGAATAAGTTGTTGCTACCTGTTGTAAGGCACTTTAATGGGGAGGGTGGCTTTCTTCCGCGTATTCTAAAAAGCGTTACATCAACCAGTGGTTGAAACACTGGTGTACGCCGGTTTAGTCAATTACCTAACAACAATTTTATTTTATTTTTTCCTTTTAATTTTGCGTTACGAATGAGAATGAAATGGGATTTCTGCTCAAGTAATCCATATTGAACACTCTAGTAACAAATTTACTGTATTTATAATTATACTTATAACTCACATATACAAATTAAATTTTAATTTATTTTCGCAGTAAGTTTGTATTTCAAGACACTAACAATTTTCATGCAAATAAATATGGTTAATTAACTATATTTTTGACCTCACATTTCACAATTATTCAGCCAATCTGGAGCTTTTTTGAGCGATTGTGCTTGAGAATCCACCGGCTGATGTTTCCGTGCACGTCCACCAGAGCCACCGGAATTTCAGGCCGGTTGAACCAGCGGATTCATCGATTCAACCGGACTTAACCTAAACAGTAATTTTTTCGAACATCCGGTACGCATAGGTGCATATGAGTATACGTGGTTTGCCGAGATACAGCAAATAGGCGCACGTACCGTTTGCGGCAATGGTGTGAAGGTCAAGTAGTACCGTGGCTAGTGCAGGTGTTGGACGGACGTAGTTGTATGTGGCACCTTATTGGTTGCTGAGCTGGCGGGCGCGACCTCATATGCCTCCGCGTCTCCCAGGCTGGGACCCAGCGAACAGCTGACGTCCAGTGTCGCCGAGCGACACACTGCAGCTGTATATATGCGCCAAAAGTGCAGCGTCACTCGGGACAGCCGAGACCTACCAGCCAGCCTCTCCTTACTGCTATCGTAAGAAGGCGCATCTCTTCTTATACATACATATTTTATTTTTGTGTAATAACTTACAACAGAGGGATTACTGATAGCGTCTTTCGAAAAAAAAAATCATTGCATTTTACGACTATTTTGAAATTTTTGTACTTAATTCTTACTTTTCATATAACAGCGAGAGGGAATAACTGACTTAAATCTATATTATACAAAACATTTAACAATTACTCTTCTCTTGTTCGTATTAAAAATTCGTAGTAAACTGTAATAAGTTGACATTTTAAAATTAATCTTAGTAAAATTTTGAATCGGGAAGAAATGAACAGCAACTCAGCATGAGGGCACTTAGGCGCCGTCATGGGTGAACGTTTTCAGGCCCTAGAAGTTCGGAAGCGATAAGGACGACATCGCACTCTCATCACGCTTCATCCTGGCGATAGATCGCCCCTATACATTTATGACAAAACATTACCGACGAAGATTCCGCATCTAAAAATACCCAAATAACACCCATCTTCGCAAAATTCCGGCCGCGAGAAAATATGCTTTAAAGATTACATAGGATGACGTGACACGGGTATGATATTGCTAAGAAGACATCATTCACGCATTTTGAATAGTTTCCGCGTGAACTTCTGTATACCGGTCGAAGCTCTGCGTCCTTGGTAGACGACATCCCCAACGGTACCGCCTTCCTTCGCGTTAGTGGCTCAGAAGCGACGGAGCTATAAGGGCGCCCTTGAAGCGCCCATCAAATGCTGCGTCGCCACGAGCCAAACGCGGAACTGGCGTGCAAGATTACCGCTGATGTATTTTAATTAAGGGCCTTTAAAGGCGATCAAGAGGGAAAAATCATATTTTTATATTTTGTATAAAATAGAGTCAGTTTTGTAGACATTACTTGAAGAGTACATTTTCCTCTTACGAAAAAAAAAAAAAAAAAAAAAAAAATCAACCAATTTTCTCATAGTGGCATTTCAAAGTCAAAATCTGCATATATTTACTTCATAGAAAATTTGGAAGCCAGTAAACATAATTTAATCGAAAAAATCACATCAAAACTGCATATCACGGTCTACGGCTTGAAACATATAGAAACCTATTATAAAATATTTTTGTTTAAAAAAGGCGTTAAAAGTAAAAAAATTGAACATTTTATAGTATTTTTCAAAGTAAAACAATTTTTTTTTTCTGTTGGGTTTTTACATACTTAAAACAGTACCTACATTTAGTTATAATGTGAATTATTTCATTTAGTAATGTTTATTAATTTTCAAGTTTTGTATGAAGTAAAAATATGCAAAATTTTACTTTGAAACGCCGCTACGGGTAAACTGGCTACGCTAAAAAAAAATTTTGTAAGAATAAAATGCACTGCCAAGTAAAGTCTATAAAACTAAAACTCTTTCATACGAATAAATATAAAACTGTTTCCCACTTGAACCGCCTTAAGAGGTGACCATAACACTTAATTGGTGGGAAAGTGAATAGCAAAGTTTACTGCACGATTCTACCAGTGTTTCACGTTCTGGTTAGCAATTTTGAAGTACGACAGTTTTGAAAGGCCTTTTTTTTGGGAATGTTGGAAGGCTTAAAAATAGCTTTTTAATTACCGTGATATTTAAGTATGACATTCCGTTTATGTTCGAAGTGTTTTCTTTTCGCACATTGGCATAATGGGCACGTGTGGAATAGTTTCGTTAAATAAAATACTTATTTCCCTGTTCATTGCAACCCATTTAAAGCTAGTGGTTAGGAGGCGCCCTTCTCTATACTAGGGACGCCTCGAAGGGGCTGCTTCTACCTAGTTCACATACACGGATTTGAAATACACTGTAAAAATTACTTGTAAATTTACCACAACGATGTATAGCAGTGTTAGGAAAGGAGGCAATTTAAAATTGTGTCCTTTGTATAAATTGTATCGTTCCTATACATTTTGAGAAAACAGTCGCATCTATATTGATGTTACATGACTTGTGTAGTAACAAAGCTTATCACATGCTACATTTGCAAGCTGTAGTTTTGTTAAGTGTTCCATGCTGTGTATGGGTTTAAAACGTGCATTACTTTTTAGGAAGTTTTTCACAGTGTAGGAAATCAATGTCAAAATACATTACTTCTTAAATGATCAATTGCAAAGAAAATTTTTGCAAACAAATATCTTATCTAAATTGTCATAAGACATATTGCAACAGGAAAGTCGCAGGGAAATATTTTTGTTAACTATTAAATTTTAGTAACATTTTATAAATTAATACTAAAAACTAAAACAGTTAAACCACTCTTACGTTATGCGCTTGTACGAAAACTATGGAATCGAAATGTTTTATTAGTAAGAAATTACTATAAATGTAGGCTACTTAAAATTCAAGAGTTAGGCAGTCTTTCATACAATTTTATTATAAAATTATGGATTTTTCGGCGCAAGCGCTCGTAAGACTTTGAAGGTAACGTTAAGGTAACTTGAACTGTTTTACCAACTCGTGCCACATCCACCAAGAAGTCAGCGGTAGATTTCGTACCGGATTTGGTAATAAGGATTTCTCCATTTTATATCCCAGGTTACATACCGGTTTTCGTAGCTGTCCAATAATGTTGCAGTTTTAGAGTATATAGAGGTCGATGAGAAAAGCAGTGTAGGCCTACTGAGGCCAAAAGGGATGTCGCCATCACGATCCCGTAGGATCACATTAATGGGGATGAAAATCATTAGTATCGCTTTAAAAATATGACAATAGTCGAATTATTATCAGACTGGTAGATTAAAAATACTGATTGAGGGTATAGTGGATAAATATTAAGAATCACTACTCGTGTTTAGACTCATAGTTTACAAATGAAAAATGTTTCTAGTGACGTCGTAAGTAGTCCTACGTAATTTATTTTGTTAGCTTAGGTTGTTTTAGGTTAGTTGAGGTTGTTTTAGGTTAGTTTAGGTTGTTTTAGGTTAGTTTAGGTTGTTTTAGGTTAGTTTAGGTTGTTTTAGGTTAGTTTAGATTGTTAGGTTAGTTTGAGTTAGATTAGGTTAGCTTGTGTTGAATTAGGTTAGTTTACGTTAGATTAGATGAGTTTAAATTATGTTAGTTTAGGTTAGATTAGATGAGTTTAAATTATGTTAGTTAAGGTTAGATTATGTTAGTTTAGGTTAGGTTAAGTTAGGTAACCTACCCTGACCAAACCTAACATTTTAGGTTAGGTAACGTTAGGTTGTGTAACTTTACCAAACCTGAATTAACCTAATCTAACTTAAACTAAGCTAATCTGACCTAAACTAACTTAATCTAACTTCAACTAACTTAATCTAACTTCAACTAACTTAATCTAACTTCAACTAACCTAATATGACCTAAACTAACCTAATATGACCTAAACTAACCTAATCTGACCTAAACTAACCTAATCTGACCTAAACTAACCTAATCTGACCTAAACTAACCTAATCTGACCTAAACTAACTTAATCTAACTTAAACTAACATAACAACCTAAACTAACATAACAACCTAAACTAACATAACAACCTAAACTAACATAACAACCTAACCTAATCTAAAAAAACTTAACCTAACAAAAATAATTACGTAGGACTACTTAAAACGTGACTAGAAACGTTTTTTTCTAAAATCAATAGTTTGGCCGGTGCACGATGAGTGTGATTCTTAATTTTTACCAAAACGCACTAGTTTGCAATTTTACACACAGGGTAGACAATTACTATTATTACACACTTTGCATCCCTACCAAATGTGTCAAATTCTAATAGGCCATCTTCCGCCGTGTAGTAAAAATAATAACTTCATATGTCGGCTAGCGTGATAAAGTATTTTTCTATAAACTTCAGTTTCAGACGCGCTGGGCAACAGGGGGAAAAAAGAAAATACAATACGTAACAGCACAAAATCAAATTAATCGCACACTTCATTTCGATAGAAAATTTTGCAAAACATGTAGGTTGGTTAACCTGTTTTATGTCAGTTTAAAAACCGAACTCGAACTGACCTGTGAACGTTTTGTTGACAGCTACGAAACATTTATCGCACGTAAACTTCCGCGGTAGTGAAAATAATGGCTAAATTGACATGTCGTGTCGCACTGTCGAACGAGATCGTCGTGGCATTGTAAACGTACATTGACAGGCTAGATTGCGTTCTAGTATCTAAAACGTCACTCCGGTGGTATAGTACATTTCTGGAGAGTATCCATAGGTTAGTATTGTGCAATGTGAATTTACTCGTGTAGAACTTACCTGGTGTTTTGCTTCGGTTACCTATCCATGTTACACCCGCCGTGCAATGTGTGTGTGTCCGAGTACTCTCTGCTTACAGAGAAACAGAACAACTCACTGGAACGCCTCGTTCAAAGTAGACTCAACCGCACGAGATTGAATTTTTTAAATTTAATTAATGCCAAACGGTTTACGCACACGGCTAATAGCATGAATCAACGCTATAAACGAAATTCAATAATTAAAACCAATATCAATAATCAAGACACGCTATTAAACTCCAGAAGTTACCGGAACAACACAAACACGTAACGTGTCAAATTCCCGACACAGGATCCAAAATCCGAACCGCTCACGGCCGTGGTTACTGAAGAACTGCACACGATTGAAAATAGCTAATGTTCTGCTTGCTGTCCCCTCCCCCTCCTCCTTCATCGATGTCTTCCCGTCAAAAGCGGCACAAAATGAAATATTACAAATCTTCGTGGGAAAATAAAAATAAAAATACGGTAACGGCTGACGTTAGCGAGCCGAGTGAAGCGTGACTTGTCTACTTATCTTTAATAGCTTGATTTAAAAAAAGGAGTGAAATGGACAAATCTGGTAACGGTTTTCAAAAGGGATTTGATACAGACATCATGCAGTATTAATTATCTGTGTTGACGATCTTACATTCTGTCATAATAACTCACGTGAATGATAGTATTGTGGGTTATTCAAAATGTCCATAAGGAATAAAACGAAACATTTTATAAACGTAAAAAATATTTAATTTTCTAAAACGTTGGCGGGAGAGGGTAGTGATACGCGATAAGTATTTATCAATGTACGAATTGTTATTCTGAGGAAAGATAAAGAAAATGCAGAAAAAGAGTACAGAATTCCACCTGTCGAATATCTGCTCGACAGGCAACTAAAATACGACAGGCTTAGAAATCCATAGTCGAAAACTGGTGAGTATGATTACGATGTCTCCTAAATTAAACCGTGTCAAATATTAGGCGTAAAAATTTAATAAAATGCTTTATATCAAGTGTTTATTACTATCGCTTGCTAAAAAAATTGCATGTGTTCATATTCTATAATTATTTCACTTCCTGTAACATAACTACAGTGTGCTATGAAACTAAATACAATAAGTCAACAGGTAAGCAAAATGAATGACTTCATTGTCAAAAATAAGGTACTGTATACCATAATTTGGCAACATTGCGTCGCGAGTGAAGCTTGTGTACAGGTGTTTCGTTAGACTGCAGTATTGTCCGGTTCCTTCCTGGATCGTACCGTGTGGTAATGACATACTGCTGTATTGTTTTACAGCGTCGCTGAAATAAATTCTGTGTATAAAATATAATAAATACATTTCAGACAGGCCTATACCTTTCTCTGGATCTTACTGTACTTTTAACATCACCTTTATTTGTGAAGAATAAAAATTCACATTTTACGACCTTATTAACGGAACTGTATTTAGAACAGAGGTCATAAACACATGGACCGCGGGTCACAGATGACCCTCTTAGATATTTCTTGTGGCCGCCGGCA
Source organism: Medauroidea extradentata (assembly GCA_003012365.1). NCBI lineage: Eukaryota > Metazoa > Arthropoda > Insecta > Phasmatodea > Phasmatidae > Medauroidea > Medauroidea extradentata. Next base: position 7,117 of record PNEQ01125961.1, on the reverse strand, counting down.
TCTTTAAAATAAAATATGCTCTTATATAACTGATTTTTTAAAACATAGTCATACCGCAGGTAGTGGTTAGAAGTAGGACTACGTTTAGCATATAAAACCTTCAGCATGACAGGCAGGTATTATAGAGTGGGCGAATAAACTTTGGTCAACACATTATAGCGTCTCATCACTAATGTGGGTGTTGTGAAGAGACCGGATGAAAACGGAATATCTCCGAGAAAGCCCGCCGACCAGCGGCATCAGCCGCCAGGATTCCCACGCGCGGAAATCCGGGTCGACCCCGCCAAGAATACAAACCCGGTTCGCCTTGTTGTTAAGTGACCATCCTAGTGTCTGCGTCAACCACCGAGTATAATTACGCACGCTGTTAGTCCGACACGTGCGTAGAGTTGTGAGGAATGTATGTTAATCTGAGAGCCAGCAAGTCGTATCTCTACGCATTTAAAGGCCACGACCCTCATTACTTTATCAGCGTCGGCATACGTGGAGCTATTCATTCAGACTTATTGGTACGGTGGGTACACAAGCCATTGTATTCACTGACGATCTAATTATCCACTGTGCATATCTCACCATGGGTCAGGGTCATGGCTTCTATAACACAAAGACGGGAAGAGGGAAAGTAGAAGATATATTTCTTATTAGGTTTTCCTGGGTGCCTTAAACAATGATCTTGGAAGTGTAAGGAATATTTCGCCAGTTTGATGACCATGTTAAAATCTGTGCATACTAAAGTCCCGACCATTTATCCATTAGCTGCTTGGAGCTGCAGATAATGAACGAATAAACGGGGCTCAAGTATGCACTGATGTGCATGTGGATCCAACATGCGGGTCAATGAACTCGCGAAATATTCCTTTCCTTGTTAGCTTAATATAGGCAATTAATGGTAAATCTTTTTGAAGACATTATTATATTTTACCTTTCAAAAACTTTTTTACGCCACTTATTGCTATAAAAATTGCAGCGTATATAGTTTCATCATTTCTGAATCCAACATTTGACTTCGCAATAAACTAAGTTCTACTTTGTGCATGCCATTTGCGACAAGACGTCCTGCAAAAATAGCTACTTATAGCAGAAATATTGCACAGTTGCACTACGGGAAACATGATAAGCGGCAATCACTATAAACATTTTGAGGAAACTTAAGCAAGAAACATAATTTTACCATGGAAATTCTAAATTATCTAGGTGATAAAAAGAGACAGAATTGAGTTAATTACGTCAAAATGAACTATGCGTCAGCGTTTAATATTTGCTGTAAGAGCTAAGTCCAAATAATTATCCTAATAGTATTTATGATTGTCTAAAGATTGCATGTCCCATATGTACACATACTCGTGCAGCGCTGTTTTTCCCTTTCACTCAAAAACATAATTATTTAGCACTTAGATAATTTAGAACTGCCACTATATGATTGTAGAGTTATTTTCAGCATATGTAATTCTGTTTGAACAGGTGTTTGCCCTAACACGCATATCTGATATAAATCTTTTACGTGTACTTTTTAAACAATAAAATAATTAATATATTTTTTTATTATTTGTATCTTAGTTCTGTGAGGAAAATTAGAGGGTAAAACTGCCGATATGCATACTTAAATTCAGAGATGTGTTTCTTGTTCAAGGGTTGTAGAAAAAAGTATACCGCAGCACACTTAGTTTGCGAGCCATAATGTGCATAATAGTCTAGGTACAATATGATTTTTTAACACCGCATACTATTTATTAATAATTAAGTATATTGAAACATCGCTTCAGAGCCTTATGGCGTTTGTTTGCAAACAGCGTTTAAGGCCCTGCTAGGTGTTTTTTTTTTTTCATACTGATGCAAAAACCTCAGTTCCTTTTTAACAGAATGCTTTGAAGAAATTCACAACTACGAGCAATCATACGATGGCCAATTCTATGTAGGCGTTTTGCAAAATAATTCAGTTTCGATCGCAAAATATTACTTTGCTTAATTTAGGTTTATTTTCATAACAAAACTGGTGTTATTTTAGATGCAAAAATAAAAAAGAAACTATGAAAAATTTTACAACCAAAAATTAGGTACACGTCATATATGTGTAACAAAATAATGTAAGGATTCTTCGATATGAAAATTATGTTGCTTTGAAACAAATATTTTCAAAATCACTGTAAATCTACCCAGCGTGACCTTAATAATCGTTGCATGTGCAAGTTTCAGTTTTCCATTTCCGTTTCTTACATGTGTTCTAAAGGAGTGAAAGTGCCTCAAATGTACGTTTTTTGAGTCAATTCCATCTGTAGCATAATCTGTGTTTGAGACATGTGTTTAGGCACGCACAATATTTTTACCTATATTATCGGACTGTAAAATACCTATGAGGTCACCACATGAAGTTATGAAGTTATGTTTAGATTGTTGGCCGACGGTTTCTCACGAGTAGAGGCAATAATGCCATTAGTGAGTGCGTAAAAACCGACCTTAGTGTCCAAGCGTTTCCCGGAGCTGACTGCGCAAAATACTCATGGGGATATGATACCCTAAATTGTGGTTCATCGATTGAATTTAACAAGTTTATTTTTTTACTTTCGTGAACATTGGTTAATGCGTTTGATTCCGTCTGTGTGCCCTTCCATCATATCTGGCAAAATACTAAGATGATTTTAAATAGATGAATATGTGAGGAGTCATGTGAAAAGGGACCTTATCTTACAATTGCTTAAGGTCCCTTTTCCCAGGGCTCCTCACATATAGAAACATGCAGTGAAATTTAAATCATACTTCCAACAAATAAAATTAGGTTCCCACTTAGGAAAAATTAATAGTAAAGTACTGCACATCAATATAGTGGCTTGTGCGTATAAGTCAAAACACACACCAGTCAGCAACACCCTTAGCATTTTATAGACTTTGTGTCTAACACACAAACGCTGTCGGAGTCACCTTTAAATTAACATCATAGTCATAAGGAAGATGGGCTGAATTTATGATTTTAAGTTCACATTTTTATTTGTTATAGTTGGGCTTTACGTCTTGTCTACAGCGAGGTCATTAGAGACGATTACACACACCTTTATCACAACGACAGAAAAATGGAAATAAGTCGGCAAATGCCTATGTCAAGGAACCGTCCCAGCGTTCGTCTGAAGTGATTTTGGGAAAACAACGGTAAATCGAAATCAGACCGGGGAAGAGGATCGAACCTGGGTCCTCCAGAGCCTAACGAGTACCGTTGCGGCACCTCGCGCAGTTTCTGTTTGCTTGTCTGGACGTTTTGACAGTGTTGATTTGATGTTAGTAGACAGCAGTGCAGAGTGTTACCTGTTTTACAAACCATCCCGTAAATAAAGAACAACCGATAATAAGTTAATATATCAGGTCACATACAATCAATTAAACTACTGAAATTTTAACCTCAGTAAAGCTCTTTCGTTTAGTTTTTTACTTGAGATGTTTGGACGTGTTTAAAGATATCGAATCTCTCTGCCTGCGTTCGAAGTTTTGTGAATCACTGCTATAAATGGACCGCATAGCAGCCTGTTTCAAACGTGTTGGTGTTTTATTTAAACTACTAAGTTCACGAAACGTATACCCCTAAATAAACCACTTCAACCGACTAACGAATGATGCTTTCTAGTTAGCATACATATTATAAACGTGTTTTGGTGTTCTCGAATACAAGCCGTTTTCAAGCTGCTACAGCTGATGGATATGCAAAAATATGTAACAGCTACCTATATAACACTAAAATACCGGGTAATTTTACCACCTACGTTGTATACCTAGGGCATTACTTCTAACGATACCCTGAATGTAATCATTATATATTTAAAACAGAAGAACATGCAGATGAACTTAAAGAACCATTTCTACTGAATACTCACTTGGTAATAATAAATAACTAAGGGTTACAAACGACGAGTAGAACCTACCGATAGCTAGATATTTCGAGGAGGTTAAGCGTGGTTATGAAAATTAAGTAATTTTCTACTCGTCATATTTTTAATTAGATGTGTTACCATTGCTACAACTAGTTTCGATAATGTTTTAAGTAAGACAAATAAATTGAAAACCTATCCAAGAAAAGTTTATCAAAAAAACTGAACAAGAATTTTTTTCAACTATGATGTATCATATTACACATGACAAAATAATACGACAAATTCATACGAACATAATTCAAAAAGTGTCAAATGGTTCAAAATGTATTATTTGTCCTAGAATGGGCTCGTGACATACACAACCACGAAAGGTTTAGCCTTACGAAATGCTAATATTATTTCAGAGTAATTTAGGGAATATTTATCAATCAAAAGTAAAGGAGGCTCATGCATTTACGTTGGAGAATTGACTTTAAAAATACGAGAGGGTAACTGGGATAAGGCAATTAAATAACCCGCTCCTCTAGAACAATAGAACCCAAGCAATTTTAAAACTAAAAATTTAAGTTATTTTTAATATTTCATACGAAGAAACAGTAGTTTCACAAAAGTTCCTACGAACTGCAAATGTCTTTCAGCCAGCATATGTATCGGTTAATAAGTAACTGCCGAGGTAATCGTTAATTTACTCGCCGTATCACTACCGACTTCCGTTCCTAACATCTCTAAACCAAACTCACAGCTACCGTACATCTAAACAATAAACTTTGAAGACGGGAAATGAAAATCCAGTACGTGTTCCCGCCTTCGGGCAGGGTCACATTGTGTATGTGAAGGTTGTGCCGGCTGCTCGACTAGCGAAACATGCATGTCGCCCGTCCGGCCCGAAGAATGGATGAGGCGAGGGTGAGATAAGTGTGGAGCAGCAACGAAATGAGAGTGGGAGAGGCTGAGGAAACGGGTGTTCCTCTAGAAAACTCACCGGACAACGTCCACCACGTTTCCCACGTGCGAAAAATCCGGGAACGAATCCACCGAGTATCGAACCCGGATTGTCTAGGTTGGCGGCGAGGGGTCTGACCCTTGACCACCGTGGTCCCATCACTACACTTTAAATACAACGATTCGATAAAATGAACTGTGAAAAATATTATAGTACAATTACACAGAAATGTAGAAAGATAGACACAGCGCGTTAGTAAAAAAAATCAAAATAAATAATGCGTTAGTTATGGGCTTTTGATATATTTAGACTGGCGATGCCACCGTCAAACACAGCTACTCCTGATGCTAACCTCTCGTATCTCCCACATCATACAGACTGTTCCCCTTATTCTCGGATTTGACCAGTATCCAGTAGAGATCAACCTCTCCACGGTCCGAACATTCCACATGGCACTTCGAGAATGATCGGTTACATCTCTAAAAATGAAAGCTGACTGACTGACTGACATATCAAACTGCAGCCCAAACCACTGTACATAGAATCGTGAAATTTTTTGTGGAGGATCCCCTCAGGTCATAGGCAAGCACTAAGAAAGGATTTTTTTTTTTTTTTTTTTTTTTTTTTTCGAAATTCGACCTCTAAGGGGGTGAAAAGAGGTAAAATGTGTTTCCGAAGAAACTTCGATAGAGCTTGAACCCGACGGCCTAACATTGTGATTTTTACTTTAATAGGACACTCGTAAAATTGCATATTAGCCAATTTAAGGATTTTTCGAAGTTCAACATTTAAGGAGCTGAAAAGACCTTAAATGTGTTTCCAATCAACTATCGATATCTATCGAACCCTTCGGGATAGAGAGTCGATATTCACTTCAAAATATTGCTTACGTAAATACCCAAAAAGCAGTTTTAGTTTTTTTTTTTAAATTCGACCCCCAGGCAATAAAAAGGGACAGAATGTGTTTTTTATGAATCGTCTATATCTTTGAAATACAATTGGCTATCGTCGTGATTTTAACATTAATTGCAAATGTCTATGACAGGACTCAAAGATGTTTCGAAATTCTTTATTTAAAGGGGTGAAAATACGTGAAATGTGTTTTCGATTATCCTTCCGTATCTATCGAATCAATCGAGAGATCGAAGTGCTCTTTGCTTTTAATTGGTGCTTTTGTAAATATCCCAAGTACCATTTAAAATAGATTTTCCGAATTCGGCCCTAAACTGGTTAAAAAAGGAGTAATATTTATTTTCGACTCAAATTCGATATATATCTATCCCATAACTTTTTAAATAGCGTCGTGATTTTTGTTTAGAATTGATGCTTGCTCAAATACCTAAAACGTTGTTTCAGGAATTTTCGAAATTCGCCACCAAAGGAGGTGAAAAGGGGTGAAAAGTGGTGAAAAGTGTTTTCAATTAATCGTCGATATATCTTGAACCCAGCGGGCTAATGTTGTGTTTTTTACGTCCACGAGATACCAATAAAGTATTCTAAAACGTGATTCAAGGGTTTTTCGAAAGTTACTCTCTTAGGTGGTGAAAAGACCTTGAATGTGTTTTAGAAAAATCCTCGATATTTATCGAACCCGTCGAGATATGAATTAATTTTTGCTTCAGGATGATGATTACAGAAATTATCGCAAAACGGTTTTCAGATTTTTCGAAATTCGATTTCTCAATACTGTGCAGGGGTGACATGTGTTTTTTTTTAGTGAATGATCTATTTTGATTCGACTGAACGGGCTAGCGATGTGATTTACACTTCAGTTCGATACTTATGCAAATGTCTAAGATGTTAATTTAAAATATTTCGAAATTCGACACCCAAAAGGGTGAAAAAGCACAACATTTGTTTTCCATCAACCCACGATATCTATCTAACCAGTAGCGATATTGAGGTGTTGTTCGCGTCAGAATGATGCTTACGTAAATATTGTTGCGAGCCGCGACTGTCTGGCTGGGCGGTGTAGTACGATACTGTGGTGGCGGAGCTAGGACACCCCCTTCCCACTCACTCCTCGGCGCCGTGGCTGTCGGGCAGGGCGGCGAAATACAATCCAGTGGCGGTAGCGCTAAAAGGCCTCCTCGGGAGCCGCATGGATTGTATTACTCCATAATAACCACCTGCGCCCAGTATCGGGTAACCGAGAGAAAATATCGTGATCTGGAATGATCCTGTTCCCTCTTTACCTCTCTGGGTGGTGCTTGACATTGAAGCGACATCTTTCCAGGAGGTTGGAGAACAGAGACCCGCCGAGATAATTCGAGAAGAAGGAGGGTGGGGTATATAAAGGGGAGCTGCAGCAGGAGAGAGA
>PNEQ01125960.1:81214-117095 GCA_003012365.1 Medauroidea extradentata | reverse complement strand
TGACGTCTCCGATTTCTGCTCATATACTGACAAGAGTTTATTCCACATTTCGACAGCAGTTTTGCAATTCAAAATATGAATAATGGTTTCTTCCTCCATTCTAGTAACGATTAATTCTTTAGCCTTGGAGTCCTTCACTTTCCAACTATCTCTAGTCTTACCTTCTTCAGCCGGCAGTTTAACCTCACCCGTCATGACATCAAGAAGTTCCTTTGCTTCTGCTGCAACAAGTATTTGGAATTTCCAAATATTCCAGTTGGATTCCCCCTTCAACTTGATTACGTGAATCTCCATTGCACTCGCGTAAGATCCGTTTGTTACAAGTCCGACCGATGTGTCCAATTTAACTGTTAATTTATGACACGTTATTCACACGTCCGACCAGACATTCTTCCGTCAACAAGCGACGTATTATGTAATAACAAATTACCCGCAAGCGCATCTCTTTTCACATGTCTGGGCCCATAACCTGATAAGGTTAGGCACTTTGCAATAAAAGAAACTGTTGAAATAAACGCACTTCCGTTTACTATTAACCAACTGAACAGACCTCATCATACATGACGATTTTTACTAGTAAGCGACTCAACTTACAACTTTAAGACAGACCCAAATAAAACAAAAGAACTCTACGAAATAAGAGTTGCCAACATTTAAACGTTAACATGACAAAACTAAATAGAAATATTATTCATTGTCACCAACAGTTTGCTACTCACCCATCAACTTTTACTGTTCCTGTGAGTTGGTGGCACAGATTTGATGTGCTTCAAACACGTTTGTTTCTTTGTTGTACCGATACCTGGTAATGGCAGTTTTATAAATTCCATGTTTGCACAGTGCACCTCTCTTTTATGACAGCTTTAATCAGCAGAAACATAAGTTTCTTCAGGAGTAGATTTTAAAATGTATGCCCACGTGCATTGAACACGTCTTTCGGTTCATACTCTGCTAGGAGCGTTGCCAGCTTACGATTTATCTGGGTCTTAACTTCTTCACTGACACTTTCGCTTCTGTCACATTGAGAAGTTGTTGCCTCACACAAAAGTGTGTCTTGTTTGAACATTGTTAGATACTGTGTCATAAGCAACTCATGACCATACTGTTGCGAGCCGCGACTATCATGCGAATGGTGTAAGAAGACAAAATTGCGGCAAAACTAAGGGATCTCTGTGTGCACTGTGCAGCTCGTGTTACTTTCTGTTGGTCCATGACAACCGCCTGCACTCCACAACTATCGTGCGAGCAGTGTAAGCTGATATAGCAGCTGTAAGATTAAAGGATTTCCACGTGCTGCGGCGGCCACCTGCATGTCGTTCTCGGGTTTCATAAAGTCTCGAATAACAGCAGATATCATTGACTAGAGTTTTCCTTTGTGTACTTTCTTCTGCAGGATGATGTTCGACCCTGATGCGACATCCATCTATGAATTTGAGATATAGACTTTCCGCCAGACTTCTAGACTTTGAATTAAGGATATAAAAGAGAACTATGGCAGAGGACAGGATTTTTGCCAGCAGGCATCTGGTTTGAGTTGTGGCTGTAGTAACGGGCTGCGAGAAGTATTCGAAAGTGTCTAACGAGATTGTTTGCGGCAAGGAGTAGTGCGACGAAGGAGTTTCGGGGCTTCAAGAGGTCCGTTAATGTTCCTAGTTAGGACGCTAGGTCCACCATTTGTGAGTGGTCAGAGAGACATTTTATGTACAGAGAACTTGTATAGAGGACTAGGATTTTATTATTTATATTTTATAGCCACTATTAAATAGTTATTTGTTTTGTTTGACTTTTTATTTAATAGTAATAATTATTCACATACAGACGTAATTTTAGTGTAGGTAGTTGCAAATAAATTAGGTTTGATTAATTAATTTTCTTTTATTTTATGTAAGAACTCCATCCCTCAGCATACCTAGCCCAGAAATTATAACACTGGTATCAAAAGTTGTGTTGGAGGCACTTATATAAAATAGAATATGATGTAAAAGTATTAAAATGAAATGTACATAATTAGATATTCAGACTAACATGTTAAGTTTTATTAGGTTGGAGGGTACAAGAAAAATTGCTGGGGAGTTGAAATGATTGCTTGCCAAATTAGTGGTGTAAATAAAATTGAGAGTGTTAATGAGAATGTTGACAAGAAAATGGGCAGTGTTAATAAAAATGTAAACAAGAAATGGAACGAATCAGTGAGTTAGTGCATACAAAAGTAAAATATGTGGATAAAAAAATTAAAGTGTTTCTCAAATGGTGGACCTAAAAATTGACAATATCAGCGAATTGATGGGTCATAAAATCGACAGTGTTAATGAAAGCGTAGAACTTGTCGACAAGCAATGGCGAGGTGTGAGCTACTGGTGTAGGACATTGGTTTGCCTAAATAAATGTTATCGGGGTGTCCGGGGGTCCTTTTCCGGGAAAATTTGAATTTGTAGGTGCAAATTGGAACTATATAAGCATTTTTCGTGCCTGAACATAAATTATACTACCAATAAAATTTTTAATATTTTTGTGAACATTTTTGGATTACGGGAGGAGTTCACAAGTTCACAGAAAATTTTTATATTTTTTTTATTTGCACGAAATTTTATTTTATTTTTAGATGTACACATTATGACCACTTTTACGATAACGAAAATTGGTTAGATTTCATAGTTTTTGTGTAGTGTCATGTCATAGTCCGATTTTACAAAAAACATTTTTATTAGAGCTGGCCCGATACTGTTTTTTTATAACGAAATCCCCCTATGTAAATATTTTCCGCTGATATTCCGATACCCGATACCATTGTACTGTATGTATCTGAAGAAATATAGCAAGCAAAACTAATTTCTCTATCTTTATATTGAAAATTGAGTGAACAGAAGCTTGTCACAGCAAATGAAATATTACTGGTGATAATTTTCTACAAACTAACAGAGTTTCTGTTCATAAAAATGTGAAATGTAAAGCTAACCTCATAAAAAAATGTAAAATTAAATATATAATTGTACGTATGCCATAGGACTAAAATTAAATTAGTTGGAACAAGATCCTCACTACTTAAACAGTCTGCAAAAATTGAAAGTTATTTTTCAGAGAAGCAACATTCTAACTTTTTTAGCTTTGAAATATGTCTTTGTTATATTGGTCAAATCATAGAACATGACAGTAAGCCATAGGATTTAAAAATTATTTTAGTTTGGACAAAACGTCCACTAATTAAACAGTGTGCAAAAATCGGAAGTTATTTTTCAGAAAAAGCAACATTCTAACTTTTTGGTCTTGAGAGACGACATCCTCTTATTCACAAGAAAGCTACAAGTACTAAAAAAATTTTATGATTCAGCACTGAAAGCTGGTATGCACAGGTATTTTAGTATTAGATATTTTGTATTATTGTGCTAATATTCGTAGATATCTCAGGAACGTTCTAAAACCATTTTTCTCGCAGATATTCGTTAGTTTCAACTTCACCGTTACTTGTAATTTTATAATCAACCCGTCAAGTTTCACGAATTATGATGTCACAAAAATCCATTAATGAAAATGGATTGGATTTCATCAGAGCGGTACTAGTTGAACCTAGTCGTTTTTCATCAGCTGGCATCACTGACGGAACATGATTTCGTAGAATGTCCTTTGCAATGTTGGCTCTTTCAGACGAAGAAAATGTTTTGTCCTTAAATGTAAAAAAAAAAAATAAAAAATAAAAAATAAAAAACACGCACAAAGATAGAAAAATAAAAATTCGAATTCAAATCAGGTTTGAATTTGTATTCTTGATAGAGGCTTCATAAGATCTATGTATCTTACCGTGGATCAAGGTATGTTGCCAAAACATATATATTTCATTCAACTCAGTTGGTAACATACTAGTGCCACTTTTTTGTTCTAAAGCCTGTGATGGAGAACGTTTCTCCAGTTCTCTGAGGATATTCTTTTTCACTGAAGTCTTGCCCACAAAAGTTTCCTCTTGGACAGCTTTTCTCAAGTTGTTGACCAAAGGAATAATTTGAGATGCACTTGCTGAGTGATCACTGACAATAGTAGTCATATCTTTGAACAGTTTCAAAACTGAAAACAGATTGTTAATTGTTATCCAGTCCAAACTACTTGGTGAGTGTGACATGTTGAGGGTCTGCTATGCAGGATGCAACAGAATTTTTTTCTCTATTATCCTTAATAAGTTTCTTTTTGTGGTAAGCGGAGCAATGAGTACATTTCAGTACCTTCTGGGCTTTGAGTGGTTGAATGACCAAACAATCTTCCTGCACTTTGTGAGGACATTAATTATACTGGGCTGATTGAAACAGCCAACTTTAACAATAAGCTGAATAGTGTGGGCAGTGCATGAAATGTGCGAGATACCAGTTTTTTCACTTGCAATCTTAAGATTTGGTGCACTGTCTCTGACAATAGCTGTTACCTTTCCTACTAATCCTCATATTTCAAGAGAGTTATTAACAAACTCAGCCAAACTATTGGCATCATAGTGATCATTAGTATAGGGTAGGGCATCAAGGCACAAGCGAACATATCTTGGCCCATGAATAAATCGTACAGCCAAGCTCATGTAGTCATCCATACTCAGTGAGGTCCAAAAATCCATAGTGACACTAACTTTTTCAGTTGTGTGCAAAAACTCTTTCATTTTTTCAACATTTTCTGTGAACATCTGTGGTATTAACTTCTCTGAAAAATCATGTCCTTTTGGGATTACAATTTTTTTTTCTAGTACTGCCATTGTCTTTTGAAAGCCTTGTCCTTCCTTCATGCTGTGTGGTAGGTAAGCCATCCAGTACTATAATTTCAATTAGTGCCTTGATAATAACCTGTGGCTTGGCATCTGTATTTTTAAATTTCTCATGTCTGGCAAATGTATCTTTCATTGTTTGTGGTTTAGGTTTTTGTGCATCGTTTCGACTGCACTTAGCTGGAAGCTCATCATCAACCTTTAAAGAAATTATAAAGTTAGTGCCTTATTTTAATTAATTAATTAATTATTCCGTATAGAAAACTGGATAGAAATATCTACATTCTGGCCCTAGCTTTATATCTTCAACAAGACAAAATAATTTCGACCTACGCCGTACATTTATTATTTAACTTAAACAGTCCTGCTTACCTCTGTTGCAATTCCAGTGCAAGCATTGGGCATTGCATCAATTGATCCTGTGGAAACTACATGACTATGGTTTTGCATTAAATGATTGGACATATTCACTGTGGTGTATTGCCTTGCATTTTTGCCACCACGACTGAATATTTGTAAAAAAAAACCGTGTACATTATACTTTACTCTCATCGCTGTCTAACTTACTAAAATACTGCTACACATATGACACCTCTGTACAATATTCATTAACACACTTCAGAAGTAGCGGTCCCAAATACGCGTAAATAACCAACTGAAAATCACTTCAATGATCTTTGAACGAACGCGTATAGCAAAGAATACAGAAGAGAACAAAGGACTGTTGCGGCGCACACAGTAGATGGTGCTACTGTCATGTAGCAGGGTGTGAAAGCATAGTAAAATATCACGTCATAGTGTCTGTTGTACTAAATCAAAGACGGTGCCAATTTAAGAATGATATATTTTGTCAGCTAAAAGGGTTTCATTTAATATTTTACGGTAATGTTTACCCATTACGAGTATGTAGTGCGGCATTTAAACAGAAATAATAGGAAAAAGAAAAAAAATTGCCGCGACCTGCAACTGATTTGCTCTGTTTCGTTTGCCATCTGATGTTTATTTTAACCATGGTCTCAGGCCTCCGCGATTCTAACTTGTATGGATGAAATACGTTGACTTTGTGCATGTTATTGCATATTTTATCAGTAAATATTTGTAATGCAAGTTTTTAATGAATTTTTTTAGAATGTGGGTGTTAGAAGTGAAAAGTTTTACAAAGTACGGCTAACTGACCAGTGTTTCAACTATGAAACACAGTTAATATTAATACTTCTACGTAAACATTTAAAAGTTAAGGGTAACATGTTAATGTTAGTGTGCCAACGAAAACTGGCTCTACACAGACTTTTTTTAAAGGTAACAGTAAAATGGGACACAGGTATCATATCGAAAATAACATCGTCGATACCTAAAATATCGGTAGTATCGGCGACTGCCGATAAATATCGGGCCAGCCCTAGTTTTTATGCATTAAAACCATCTTACTGAAACTAAATAATTCACAGTGAGTAACAGTCTTATGGTTAACAATGGAACCTGTAGAAAACAGTATTGAATTATTTGTCATATCTAAATAAATTACTGAATTTGAAATATAGAAACTAATAATATGAAATTTTATAAAAATACAAAACATAATGTGATTTTTATATATTTCTCGGCATAGTCTGTTTCGACACGAAACTAACCAAAATACCAATGTTCTGTTTCGAAAACGTTCAACACGCAGGCAGCTAAAGGTGCGAATACCCCGACATTATGTTGTCAACTGACCATTGCTAACTGCCACCAAGACTACCAGAAGCGCTGCATGTGGATGGTGCTCAGTTCAAATATGTACCGTACATAATGGTTCAAATGTTAAAAGACAGTTCAAGTTCACACCCATTATTTACAAATCACAAAGTCTCTTGTCCACCAAAATGCACAGTTATAAGTCTATTGGGACGGCAATGGGCACAACTTGACGACAGGACGAGTAATGACACCATGTTGAGTCATCACTTCAGCTACTCGGACCACTGAACCTGGACCTGGAAAAGTCTTCAGATATCTTCCTAATTTTCAGCAGAGTGGAGAAAGGCTGGCATTCTTTATGAGTACCAGAGTACCGACTGCTATGCTTTCTTGAATACTAGCCTTGCCAGGACGTTGTTAAAGATGATTAAGATAGTCCTGGTGCCACCTCTTCAAGAATGATTGATGAGCTTGTTGAATATGTTGCCAACGAGAGAGGCGACCAAGCCGGACATGTAACAGTTCAGGTTCCGGAATTATTCCAGGGGGACCGAATGTCAGAAAATTGCTTGGTGTCAAAGCAGACAATGTATTGAGGGCCATTAGAAATTGCACACAATGGTCTCGAGTTAAGAGTTGCCTCAACTTGTGTCCTCGAGTTAAGGGTTGCCTCAACTTGTGTCCTCGAGTTAAGGGTTGCCTCAACTTGTGTCATGAAGATATACAGCTCTTCATGCGTCAAAATCTGGGAGCCCATACACTTGATTAGAAGAGACTTGGCTGATTTGACACCAGCCTCCCGCAACTCGCCAAAATGTGGAGCTGACGGAGGGTTGAAATGCCATGTAACTTGATTAACTACTAGCGTTTGAGCCTACGAGTCATGGGTGTGCTTGTTCGACATAAAGATCTTCAATTCAGTGAGACAGCGTTTGGCACCAGCAAAGTTAGTCCGCAATCACTATACAGATCTGAGCACCGGCCATGGCGAGACAGAAATCTGCGAAATTTTGCGATGACTGCATCTGTGGTGAGGTCAGATGCCAGCTCTAAGTGAATGGTCTTGGTGGCAAAACTCAAACGAACACATATATGCATCAAGGACCTTAGACTTCCGTAATCGGGTCACTGTAATCCTTTTAAGATAGCCCAGCATAGTCAACACCCGTTTGAAGGAAAGGTTTTGCTTGTCGAACACGATCCACTGGGAGAATACTCATTGGTGATTCCAGGGTTACACGACGAATCTTGAAACAAAAGACGCACTGTTTCGGATGGTGATGGATAATGTTGTGTGCACCCATTATCCAAAACTCTTGTCGAAGGACAGGTTGAAGTAATGATGGTCCATAATGTAGCTGGTGATCATGATAATGGTCTATTAGCAGCTCGGCGAGATGGTGGTGCTTGGGTAGCAAAATTGGATATATTTGGTCATAAGACATATCCTATATTTGTAGGCATACGGCATCCGCCCACCCTTAGAACCCCAGTAGAATCTAAGAATGGAGATGGCCTGCAAAGTTGGCCTCTGTATGTTTGCTTACTCTGCAATGCTTCATTATCAGCAGCAAAGGCCTCAGGCTGGGCAATTCGCACCCATACCATCAATGCTGAATGAAGTTCATGTGTACTGGGTAAGTCGGCAGGAGGTTTTTTAGAGTGCAAGCATTGCACAAATCTCAGACAATGGACAGTTATTCAATTGATTTTGCTCAAGGAGGAGAAATTGTGTAGTAGTATCAAGTAGGTAACTGAGTCAGTAGCATGAAGGGAGACAATACATTGTTCCAACAGATCTTGACCGACATGGTCTACCTTGACAGATTGTCTCGGCCAATCATCTGAAGGCTTACACAGCCAGGGAGGCCTTGTCCACCACAGTGGGTGATCTGTCAACTCACTAGAAAAAAGGCCTCGAGAGGCACAATCCGCAGGATTATCTACTGATGGAACATGATTCCAGTATTCTGATGGGATTCATCCTGAATTTGACCAACAGGTTTTGCAACGAAAGTCTTTCATTCATGTGGTGAACCCTGAACCCAGAGAAGAACCTCAATGGGAATCAGTCCATGAGAATATTTAGTAGATGGACACACGAGAATTGTAGCTACTCAGAACTTTGTGCATGGTGCAGGCAAGTAGCAGAGCCTAACATAGCTGAAGGCGAGGTAATGACACCTGATTCACTGAAGCCACCTAGATTTGCCAACCAGGAGATGCACTGACGTTGATAAACTAGGAGAGGTTGCTCTTAAGTAGACAATTGCAGAATAGACTCGTTCTGAGCTGTCGGAGAATCCATGGACTTGAAGTTGCATGTAATTATTGCATGTAGGTACAAACCTAGGAATGGTGATGTTGGCTACCCCTGGAAGTTCTTTCTTAAACCCCTTCCAGGTGCTCAAGCTGTCTGGAGGGGAAAAGTCGTCCCAATCAATGTTGCGGATCTACAAATGTTGGATTAGGTATTTAGCCTACAGGATTATGGGTTCCAGCCAATCCATGGTATCAAATCTCCTTGCCAGATCTGACAATCTACTTTGTTTGGTAGCAATGTAAAAGATTGACTGAATGTTGTAGGAGAACATATTAAAATTCATCATGTCATTGTGAACCAAGCATTTTGACTGTTGGTAGTCCACAAGTGCTGTCGAGAGAGATACCACGCCTTAATCCAAGTTTTTTCACATTGTCCTCTGTTACAAAACTAGAAAGGCTGGCAGAATCAAGTAGAGCATGCAATGTCTGAAAGTTACAGTCACCCACAAAAATGTCGACAGAGCAGTGGACAGCAGTACAGTCTAAGTAGGCTTATCTTGTGTATGCATATGAGATATCAATGTCTGTGATCTTGAGGACACCAATGATTTTGAGCCACTATTGTGCTCCGGTGACTGTGAAGTTTAGCGAAGTGTAGAAGAGAATGGTGTCTAGCATTGCAAGTTTGACAATTATTATTCGATAGGTAAGCCTTGGATTGATGAGAAGGATGTAAACAGTTGAAACACATCTGCTCTTATTTAACCCACTAAAACCTCTACTTGGGCGAAGTTTCAAGATACTGGGAGCATCCATAAGCCTCATGGCTCCCACTGCAAAAGGCACATTTAATGCTTAAACGAGTACCAGTACTTACCGCAAAGAAATGTGCCAGTGAATTACAAGGAAATTGTTTTGGCGATTCTGACCTCGATTTAAAAGTTGATTTCAAAGGTGCGGCAGCTAGCTGTGATTCAGCTGCATGGCAGTGCCCATCAAGGAAAGCTAAGAATTGAGTTACTTTAGGTAGTTCAGTTACTTTATCATTAATGAAGAGTTCCCACTGGTTACATAGAAATGTGTGCAGCTTGGCTTCGATTATGTGAAGTAATAGCGGATCCCACTTGTCAACTCCCATGTCCAACACCTTTAGTGGAGATATGTGTTCATTCAAGGTAGACATAAAAGCATTTATCGATGACGGTGCTTCAAGTGACACGGCTGGTGCTTGTATTATTGCTTCAATGTGCAGTGACACAATAAGTCTTATTATTGTTCCACTTGTCTAAATGTTCCCAAGCAACATCATGATTTTTCTCGGTGAGTGGCAAGGCTTGGATCACAGATAGAGCTTCAGTAGACAAAGATGACTTCAAATATGGCGGGCTTTCCACATTCGTCAGATTGGTGTTGTTGGCAACAAGGGCTATGAAAAAGTTAGAAAAGTTGATACACTCGGTTGGGCTTCCACTTAAATGTAGTAACTATCGAGGGGAGGCGAGGAAATGAAGTACCCGCGCATGTTCTGTGTGCAGTCTTGGTGGTCGAACCTTTGGATGTCACCAGCGAGTTCCAGATCTCGTTGACTTCATAATACAGGTCATCGAAGTTGTCCAGTCTTTGGGCATGCTGTTCCACTTTAAACTCCGCTTGACTTTCACAGGCAATTTCGTAGGCTAGGTGGTCATCCTCGAATCCCTTTCGTAGTTGCACAAGGTCCGGCATGCCGCAAAGAACAGTTGTTGTTTACTGGTGTCCACAGAAACTTTCTTGGCCAGATCGGCACCACGTTGCAGCCTGCTTTTCGCACGTTCTAGACGTCGTATTGTAGCGATTTTACCCGACATCTTGAAATTTTCCAAGTGAGTTTTTCATGGACACAGATAGTACATCGATAGCTATTCGTGACACATAAGAATCCTTGAGATGAAAAAATGCCTGTACAACAAACTAATTTCAGTCGTTGTCAAACGCTGTCAAAAAAAAAAAAGTCCGCAACACATTACACAAGCATCAATTTGTAAACAGTTGAAGAATTTGAAACAAAGGTTCACAACTAGCGTAGCGGACGAACAAAGGCCGCGAGCGATACACGAAAATTATCAGACTGAAGAGAGTTTCTCATGTTGCTGTAACAAGGCAATACGAATGCGGGGTTCGTAAAATTATCCGGCCTGGAGGACCAAATGTTTCGGCACGAAACTAACCAAAATACCAATGTTCTGTTTTGAAAACGTTCAACACGCTGGCAGCCAGCCGAAGGTGCGAATACCCCGATGCCATGTTGTCAACTGACTATCTGGTCACTTTATACATATATACACATACATATGTACATACACATATGTACTCATATACACACATGTATATACACGTAAATAAAAAGGAAGTGATTATAATCAATAATAAGTTAAACACACAAAGCAAATATTTACACAAAGACAGCTCACATGCATACACACAGATCCACACACACACACTCATACAATATGTATGTATGTGTATATGTACGTGTGTATAAACACACATATATATAAACACGAATGTACTTGCATTACAGTCACATATTCCTTAAGTTTAATGTTTTCAAAAATATATTTCAAACAAAATCATTTTATAGAGAAAAAAAATGTGTGTAAACTGAGCCTCCTATATTTTTAAGTAACTTTCTTTGTACGGATTGTTACTTTGAAACTCTTAAAACCATTCTCAATTAGCGCATTTGCAATGTTAACAAATTCTTTTGTCATTATTTATTTTGTAATAATTTAGTTGATTTAGTATTCCTCGCATCCTGTGGTAAAGAGTTCCAAATTTTAGTAGCTGTTATTGTGAAAGAGGAAGCATAGAAAGATGTGTGTTTGGGAAGCAGAAGTTTTTCTTGATTAAAAGAATGTGTGTTTAGAGTACGGGGTGACAAAAAACGACATGAAAGGTGCTGAGGTTATCTGTTACTTAGAGCTTTTTGTGCAAGAAATTCTTGTGAAAAGTACATAGATTTTTCAAATCAAACCATTAAATTATGTTTCTGTATTCACTGACATGGTCCTTTCTTATAAGGTTATTAATAAGGCGCACGCAGTTATTTTGAATGTGTTGAAGTCGCTGGGCTAAATCGTGATGCAAGTCACCGAAAACTGTGTCTGCATAGTCAAGGCGTGAAATAATTAATGCCTCTGTTAACGTCTTCATTAAATTAGTATGTAATTTTTTTTACCTTAACGAATGCAGGGTTTGATTTGTTTGTTTGCCTAAGTAAAATAAATGCCTAAGATTTTGACTGATTTCGATAAGGGAATTGGTTCACCAATAAGTATGATTTTCGGGGCTGTAGCGGTGTTTGATGATTTTTGAGAAGTTTATTAGATCCGATTATAATGCATTGTATTTTTTTTTAGTCCATGCTTTACTGTCCACTCTAGATTGTTTGATAGCTCCATGGTTCATTACATCAATAGAAAATGTATTACCTGGATGTACTGGCAGATGGATATTTATAAAACATCTGCATACAAATAGTGTTTACAGTGTAAAAGTTAATTATGTAGGTCTTTATTAAAATTTAAAAAACAATAAAGGCTGCAACACAGAACTCCTGGGAACTCCTTTTTCAACTGCATGCCAAGTTGACTGATTTTCTCCACAAACGATTCTTTTTTGGAACGATCGCGTACATAACTTTTTACAAATTTTAATGATACTACAGAGAATTTGAAATACGATTTTAACTTGGCGATTAAAAGCTCGTGGTCAAAAGAATCAAATGCTTTGCTGAAGTATAACAGAGTAGAATTGGTAGCGTACGACTATCCATGTGTTTGATGTCGTCAGTTAACCTGCATTGGTGATGTACATGTGCTAAAACCTTTTCTAAAGCCAGACCGATAGTCATCCAGCAGATTATTTTCGCTTAGGTATTTTGTAATTTGTTGGTGATCAATATATTCCATAGTTTTTAATCACTTGGACACTGAGGATTTAACCTTGCTGACGACCTCAGTGTAATCTTGCGTATGAAGAGCTCGTCTATGAGCAGCTTGCTCTCCTTTTTACGTGCGACGGGTCTTTTTCGTCTGTTGTGAATTGTCTTTTTTTTTTGTGTTTGATATTTTGTACGTTTTTTCAATGCCTTTTAATTTGTTAATGTGCTCAGACACATTTTTTTCTGCTTTAACTCCTGTGGGGTTAGTGCTTTTTGTTTGACTTTGTGTATTTGTTGTTGATTGTGTGTTGCCTTCTCTGTAGGCTTTGTTTTCGTTTTCTTTATTCGCTATCTGTGGTCGTAATGACCCATCTGTTGTGCGCCCCTTCCACACACTCACTCACTCACTCACTCACTCACTGACTCACTCACTAGCCAACGAGCAATATGTTCAATCATGTTTTTGGTGGACAAGATCCAACTAAGGGCCTTGTTGTCTGTATACAAAATGAATTCTTTACTCTCAAGGTAATAAGTAAATTTATCCACCCCACACAACACAGTCAATATTTCCTTTTCATACACAGTATAATATATTTCTGAAGCAGTCAATATCTTGCTAGCAAATGCTATGGGGACATTACCCTGATATACCTCTTGTTCCAGGACTGCTCCCACTCCCCTGAGCTAACATATACCTTAAGGTTCAAAACACTTGTAAAAATTTAGCAAATGCAGTACTGGAGGGAAATACAATCTCTCTTTAAGTTCAAGAAAAGCATAATCATGATCTTTAGTGCAAATATATTCGCACCCCGTTTACTCTACCACATTTAATAGAGCAGCAATTTAAGCAAGATCAGGAATAAATTGTTTAAAATCCAACCATACCAAGTAAACGCCTAATGCCCTTGACCTTTTTCGGCATTTGACAATTTACAATAGGCCTAATATTTTCAGGAGCCAATAACAGCTTTCCATCAGAAACAATAAACCCCGAATATTGAACATGGTTCTTTGTCCAAGACAGCTTGTCTAGGTTCGGAGTCAACCCAGCATTACGAAAAGCTGTAAGGAGAATACACAAATGTTTTACGTGCTTCTTAAAAATTCCACTGCAGTTACAGACATCACCAAAGTATGTAAACAAAATTTATACAAATACTCGCGTAATATCTGAAAAAAAAATCCTGGACATAGCTTGTGTACCACAATTCACTCCCAACAGTAAGCGAGCCCATCGATAATGTTTCCAAGGGGTAATGAAAACCTGTAAATCCCAATAATCCTCATGCAAACCGCACTGCAGAAATGCGGAATTAAGATCCATCATGGTAAAATATTTTGTCTTTCCTACATACTGGAAATCAGCTTCAATTGTAGGCAAATGGTGAGGATCAACATAAATTTTCTTGTTCACTGCCTAGTAATCACGGATAAGCCTATACTGACCAAGCATTTTCTTTTCTAACAAGAAGGACGAACTGGCATAATTACTACAGGTTTTTGAACTATGCCTTCATGTTATAAATCCGCAATTACTTTCTGAAAAGCTTTCACTTTAGAAGGAGAAACCTGATACGGAGTAGAAGTGACAGGAATTTCATCAGCTCTACTTAAATGAATGGGATTTTGTGAAAATTGCCCAATTTTTGAAGTGACGCCATCTGAAAACTAAGATTTTAAAGCTTGCCATTCAGCTTCCTGAGAATCCGCAAGAACTTCAGCTTTCATAAGCCTGAACACATTTAGTGGTCAAGGCAATATGACTGTTTTTTTTTTTTTTTGTAAAATCCAAACACCAATAACTTTTTTGACATGTCAATAGATGCTTGGGTTTTCCCTAGGAAATCAAGATCCACTAATATATCATGATTGAGTCAAAGCAGCACTCTGAACCAAACTTTCCAGGAAATACATCCCAACTTAACTTTAAGGTTTGCTCGACTCTCCGAGTATACCATCCCACCATCAGCATAAGTGATACAGACCCTTTTTATAAAATCCTAAACAACTGATTACAAGATCCCTGACTAATTAAAGAACAAGAATCTCCAGAATCAATTAAATCTGAAATCTCTATTTTATTTCCAATTTGCATACCAGCATACGACAAACAATGTTTCCTTTCGAAGTAAAAAGTTTGTATTGTATGAATACCCCAAGTATGAAGATGCATGGGATTTAGCATATAGTGACCCTAATTGGTACAAAAATAACACTGAACATTGGCTAAGAAGGTACGAAATTTATTTCTATCACTACTTCCTTTCGTTGTATTCTTTATTTGGGAAGCATTACCTACGAAAACTTTACCCTTACTATTATCAAATATAGTCTGGGTATAACGATTCCCTGTTCGTTTTTCTCTCTCACAAACATGGTACCCCTACATCGGCTCAGAATGCTCTTGCACCTGCATAGCTACTGAGTTTGAGTAAACATTACATAAATGTCCGCCTTGTCCTTTGCCTGTCTACTTAGGCCTAAATCCCTATCATTTATTCCGCTCAGCACTATAATAGTCCGCTCCTCATCAGTTACTAGATCCAATGACTGCTTTAGAGTGGCAGGCTCATCCACAAACATAAATGAACAATTATTTCAGGTAACAAATTGTGAAACACGAGTTTAGTGAAATAAGACTCATCACAAGGCATTCCTAAAACAGAAAATAAGCCCATAACCTCTTTGATAAACTCCTGCATTGTCTGGCTTGGTCGCTAATGTATTTCCATCAGCTGTAAATGCAACATCAGGAGCACTTGATCAGAGGAAACTAGTGTCAAACATTCACGTGATAATTTGTCAAACAACAAACCTTCCTTATGATCTTAAGTAACAAATATATAACATTTATTTTGATCAACTATTGAATATAATGTCGCAACAATTTACTGCAGGCAAAGAGTACATATTCAAAAGACTCCCACCCTAGCACCCTTGCAAGGTAATTGCAATATTAGCACATGCAAAATAACTATAAAAGTATTGTACACATTGCAACTACGCGCTTTTAACACGATTCCAATTAATTATGCCCTTAATATAAAAACCAATGGTTATTAAATATTCCAAAATGCATGCTCAATAAAACACAGTTCTATTTTAAATCTCCCAACAAAAAATGGAGAACTATTCTGTTTTAAATATTACGAAGGCTCAAAGTTGACTACCCTACATGGATCAGGAGTACACATACATGCAGAAAATTACAACTTTCAGACAGACATCTACTTACTTTTATGACGAGATCCAGCATGACGTCCCAGGAATCCGAGTGTACTTCTCGGATCAAAAGGACGCCTATTTATAGTAGAAAATGTACTTCCACTAAGTTTGCATCGTCCATTCATAATACAGTTACATCATACAGGAACAGCAATGCCCTCTTTACTACTGTAGTGCTAGCTATTATAAACAGTTTGGTCAACCGCATAGAACATAAATACCGAACATTCTCGGCTAAACACAACACATAGGAATGCCGAAGCCCAATCAAGGCCTAGCTGATGTCATAGCAGCAAACTGTCGTAGACGGGGCAACAGCTGGCTTCTCTTGTTTCAGTTGAACATATACCGAAGCAGCAGTCGGTCGTGCCGGGCGTTGTAAACTTCCGTTAAATTCAATTTAATAATTTATCCCAAGTTTCGGGGTCGGAGTTAATGTTCTTTTGTGCGTGAAAACAGCAGCAGTGAATCAAACAGTTTCAACAATCGTCATCTTCAATCAAGGTATATGTAAACATGTATCAATTCAATGGTGTCAGGTAGGTAGAAAGTTTATATATGTGTATATATGTGTGTGTGTAGACGGTATCGTTTGACTTAGTGTATTGTGTTAGTTGATTTGTTGTGTTCTTAGGAATTTTGAGCACTACATTTCCTAGTGTTTGGTTGGAAATGAGGTATAGCTTTGCCTCAAAACTCTGCGTATTCAGTGTATAGGTTTCTATAGTCTTCAATAATTTTACCAACTTAGAAGTGAGTTAGGCAGTGCCAATATATAGGGACCTACTACACACCCTCACTCCAGTTGATTCATTGTGACGGCAAACATTTACCGTCGATGTAAAAGACCGTCCAGCACCCTGTGATTCCGACAACTACTACAGTGTACCGAGTATTGATGTGAAGTTTAATGAATATAAGCTGAAACTTTTAAAACTTAGTGATTTATTTACGAGAGACACAGTCTAAGTTAAACATTGTTGGTATAGGTAGACAAGGCAGTTAACTACTTTTGACACTTAACAATTGGTTAAGAGAGACGATAACCATGTTTAGCACTAAAGTACTTTTGAATAATTATATAATATAGGGCTGTAACGTATGTTGTGTGTCGTGAGTTATACTTTAACCTGTTTGATGAAGACACGATCAACCGCCACATACCTATTGTAAGAGGAGACACACGCAATACTGAAGCGTAACTGAAAACTCCACTGGCGCCAATTGCATCATCCGTTGCTGCAACTCCACGACAACCAACCGACTCCAAACATTTACTGTGCCTCGTCATGGGCGTGGAAATGAATTATAATGTTCCATGAAGGAATTACAATTGTTTATTTTTTCTGGGAATGGCAATGAAAACACATGAAAATTTCTTCATATCAGGAAGAATTAATACTTTTAAGTATTGTAAAATTGATTTTGTGTTAATGGTATTGTTTCGTTGTATTTAAACTATGAAATAGTGTGTAATACTTTGTATTTAAGGTGCCATTTCCCGAGGTTTCGTAATTTTAAATATACTAACCTGTTGAATCACTAGATAGGGCATTCTGTAATTGAGTTACAAGATATTTTGTTTCTGTATATTTTTCGTTGTTCTTTATAATATTTTTATTACCACTTGGACTCTATTGATAAACAGTATAATTATTATGATTTTTTTACCTCACTGGGACAGTAACATTTAAATTAAGTAATTTTAAATTTTTTAAATTTTGTTTAAGCTGCCTCACACTATTTTTATTGGGTTTTGTGCTCTGTAAGTATGCGTGTTCCGGCAACTGCATTCACAATGAACCGAGGTCATTGACGCCTCCTTGGACTGCACATCCAAATTTTAACTGCAAAATTTTTGAATTCCTCTTCTGATTTTGTCTCCCTTACCAACAATATGGATGTGGTAGGTCTTCTTCGAGAAGATTTGGTCCACTGGGTAAATCTACCACCATCCTAAAGCTTTGAGGAGGTGAAATTATAGGAATTAAAAGTATAACAAATTTTGGCCAGTTAAACAAGAGGCATTTTCCTCAAAATTAGTTTAGATTTGAGTGAACCTGAATTCGCTGAAGATGCAGATGTGAATTGCGCCATTATATTATCTTTAATTAGTTCATCAGCCCTATAGTTGTTACATTAATATTTGTAGATACCTTAGCATAGCCAGTAACTGTGTTTTCTAAAAAAAAGTAATTTTTCAACTGAAATTGGTAATTTTAATTAAAATATCGGACCACTATCACATGTAATTAGTGTAACGAAAATTGCTTCAAACGCTATTTAATTAGACATTCCCCATATGTATTTGGTGCAGAGTTCTTATACTTTACCGTACGAACTAAGCTTTAGCACTGTGCAAACTGATTTTAAATATATCACATATAGTTTAAAATTTAAGATGAGAACAGCATTAAATGTTTGTACTAAGAGAATGCTATTACTGTGCGGAGGTAGCAGAGTAATTGATTTAGTGTTGGAGATTAGCATCTATTTTTTTATCTTCATTTCGTTTAAAGAAGTTTCAAAATACTTTTAACTAAGTTCATGCAATTCTTTCAAGCTTAATTTTTTTTCTTTATTCCGTGCTATTTTGCACTATCAGGGTTTATGTATTTTTAGCCCATGGAACATCTCCAGAATGATTGGTAAGACCAGGTTCCACATTGCAGCCCATGACAGCTCTACCAACTATTCTTAATAAATATTCCCTCACACTATACTCTCTACATTATCGGTTTATGATCACTTCATTAATTTGATCACACATATTAAAACGCCCCTGATCAGTTATATGCACTGTTACCTCGTATGAAGTTGCAACACTTAGTGATACAATGCGTCGCAGCCTACATACAGGGGAACGGTGCACATTTTGAGCAGATGGTGTGAGCTACTCCACATTCTTCCAGTCACATTTATTGACGATACTTCTCAAAGCTACGTGTGCTTTCTTTCACATTATTTTATGTAACTCGTAAATGGAACTGCGGTGTCCATTTTTTGTTATACCTGTTTTATATCCAGTGTTCTAAGAAAAATGCCCTTATATGTCGGTTGCACCATGGAGCACCTGTATTTCCTGTGTCTGTAAATTATATATTTGTTATTTTCGTCTGATGAGACCATTTAATTATATCCTTCAAAAATATTGAACTGCCAAAAGAACCATTCAGCCTAACAAAATATGTGACTGAGCACAATAATCTAGTGAACAGTATAATGTCCGGGGTAAATGCAACTCATAGAATTATTACTACTTATTAAAACTGCTGCTGTTTTGTATGTGGAAGTTCGCATTCATGCACACTGTTGCCAAGCCCTCTACCCATCCTGCTTCATGGTCAGTACTATTTCACTGATCATGCACATGCTAGTTTACGTTTCCTGAGGCGTGGGGTGATGTGTCGGTGAAATGAAGCAGACAGTGTAAATTTTCGAAGAAAATGTATCTGTAGATGCATGGGTATTGTACGAAAAGCGAAATATGCAGAGATAAGGTAAAATTTGTTATTTGTTTATATATTTCTTAGGTAAGATAATTGGGGTTTTTTGTTTCTTTGACAGCTACTTCATTAAAGACTGTGAAACACAACTTGGTAAACTGACAGGAGCTGGAAGATGAATGAGTCGCCCATGGCCTTTATTAAGGAACCATCTCAGCATTCGCCTAAAGCAATTTCGGAAAACTATGAAAAACCTAAATCAGGATAGCTGGAGCTGAGTATCTAACATAAGTCCTCCCAATGCGTGTCCAGCATGTTACTGTTGCACCACCTCGCTCGGTTATTTTACTTAGTAATAAAAACATGTTACATTTAAACATGTGGATTGCTTTAAAGGAAATGGATAGCTATTGAGTAGCTATACAAAAACAGTGAATGGTAAATGAGAGATTTGAACTGCGTGTGAAGTTCTTAGGTGTCAAATGTTTAATTTTGAGAAGAACTCTACAAAAAACTAAGAATTGTAAATGTTTACTTTTCCTTCAGAAAGGTAGATGCATAAAATTCGTCTCCTTGTTCTGATCGTAACAATTTTTACACCCGCTGATAGTAAAATCGGAAAGGAATCGTGGATATTACACATTTAAGTAAATAGTTATTGCAATTGGGAGAACATTTATCGATTCTGCACAGTGGGCAAGTGTAAAATTGAGAATGAAGTAGTGAACAGATTATAATTTATTTTTGCGTACTTTTGTGACACCTGTGGCTTTCGGAAATAAGTAACATCTGGCAGCTTTGATATGGGGTGCAGTAACTGTAGGGTAAATTAACAGGGCGTACACAATATCTATAAAAGTCAAGTCAAAATACTATGTACTATATGTGTACAAAGTTTGATGAAAATCCGGTCCACTGTGTCAAATGTTTTTAGAGATTCACTCACACACATGTACACACACGCATACAAGAACCTATGCACACCTAGACAGATACACACACAAACTCACAGACAGGAAGGTGATATCATAAGCCTACTATTTTGTGTGGTGGTGGGGTAGAATACCTCCAGAGCCAACCCGTGCTTGTCGTAAGAGACGACTAAACGGGATGCGTTCGGGACCTGAAATATGCACTCGGACAACCACCTCATGTTTCTGTCTTCACTTTCTCCTATCTCATTTACTTTCTCTTTTTCACCTCACCAGGTCCTGTCGCAGCTTCTGTTTCTTTAGCATCGTCTGAGGTCAGGGCGATATATTTCTTGCTAATGAGGGCCTATCCTCACAAATGAGTGCTGCCTGCAACTTGTGTGGCCCTATGACGTGCCTTTGTTAGTGACATTCTAATGAACATTTTTCACTATCTCAGCAGGCAAGTCTAGGTGCGGAGCCCACATCCACATGTATGTACACCCGCGTAGCACCAACTGGTGCTGTCCTGGTGGGAGGGGTTGTCATGGCCGACTCACCCATTCACCTATACTCACAGGGACGACGTGTTACCGCTATATGGAGGAGAACCGGTGTAATCAACCAAAAGTCCTCTGAAATGGCACCAATGAGTGTTCTCTATAATGGGTAGCCTTGGATGTTTTTCCAGGTATGGGAATAAAGCCGGCCTCGCTCAGAATGTACGACCTTGTCCCTGGTTTGCCCTGCTGTACACTGTACTGTGCTACTGGGGCAGTAATTCACAGTGAATGGCAGTGAAGAGTAGCTTTTTCTATGTACAGCTTGGGTCTGTAGGAGGATGGTCCGCCTCTTAACGGACAAATCGAGAGGAACTTTTAACTGTTATCGCCTGTTCTCCCCCACTCCGAACGTCAGGCTGAGGCCAACGAGCCACATTAGGGGGTCTCAAACATGGCTTCAACAAGCACTCAAAAGGGTGGCACCCTAAAGAGCAAAAAGAAACGAAGTGAAGTCAGTACTGACTCGGAACCCGATACAGAGTCACTAAAGACAGTTGAAGTGAAAATGCCGACACCACGATTTTTGATTATGAAAGGCTTAGAAGGGCACGCATCCCAAAACGTGTCGCCCTTCGAGCTTCAAAGAGTAATTGATGATACAGCTGGTGGTGCAGTCGCCGACTGCAAATAAAGATAAAAAGCAGAACCGAGTTGCGAATCGAGACATTGAATGCCGCCCAATCAAGAGAACTGCTTGCGATGAAGGTATTCAGCGGGGCATCAAAGAGTTGAAGTCAAAACTCATAATACTCGCAATTCAAGCAATGGCATCATTTGGTGTCCCGATCTGCTCGATGTACCAGACACCAAGTTGCTGGTATAGCAGAGGTTATCAGTATATGACCCACGTGTGTAGGATCATGAAAATAATTATGGAAGTTGCAGTAAGAATCTTACTCGGCATAATGGTAACAATCTGTATTATCTATATCCCTCCAGATCAGCGTATAAGACTAACATACCTTGACGACCTTACCTCTCAGTTCCACCCACCTTTCATCTTTGTTGGAGATTTTAATGCTTCCAATGTGCTGTGGGGATCCTCTCATCGGGATGGCAGAGATCGTGTAGTTGAGATGTTGTTAACCAACACAAACCATGTTTTATTAAATACCAGCTATCCTTCGCACTTCACCTCGCACACTGGCACCTCATCTTGCATTGATTTATCAATTTGCAGTCCAGCACTTGTGACACATTTTGATTCGTCAGTACACTCAGACCTGTGTGGTAGTGACCACTACCCAATTGTCCTGGCCTGTGCAGCACAAGCTCCAACACTCTCACCACGTAAATGGGTCATTAAGAAAGCTGACTGGACAAAGTATAAACAATCCCTCGATTTATTCCTGAGGTTTTTAGTGATGTAAATGTGGCAGTGGAGTCATTCAATGAAATTGTGGTGTCAGCTACAGAAGTCGCCGTCCCCAGGTCCTCACCTCTTCATCGCTATCGTGTCCTGTGGTGGAACGATGATTGCAGAGATGCAGTTCGTGCTCGGCAGCGGGCGCTCCGATGTTTTACAGATTGTCCTACTCGGGAGAACTTGAAGTGTTTCCGCATTTTCCGGGCACAAGCGAGGCGAGTTATCAAGGATAGTAGATGAAAATCATGGAGAATATTTATTTCCACACTGATAGTAAACACACCCAGTAAAGGAATATGGGAACATGTAAGGAAATTGTGCGGTCATAATTTCAGTACCCAGATTCCATTTCTTAAAGTAAACAACAATATAACTAATGAAGGAAATATTTGTAACATCCTAGGTCAAACATTTGCTTATGTTTCGAGCGGTGCACGGTACCCTCCTACATTCCAGGCTTTTAAAGCACATCGCGAGAATGAGGGTATTGACTTTGAGGGCCCAATGGGGGAAGAATACAACCAGCCTTTCTCCCTCCCTGAGCTAGAAAGATTAGTTGCTCGTTGGAAGCATACATCAGCTGGCCCTGACAGTATTCACTACTCGATGTTACAGAATCTACCCGATGAAGGGAAAATTCACTTTTTAGAAATATTTAATCAAATATGGGAATCTGGATGTTTGCCTTCATAGTAGTGTAAATCAATACTTACACCAATCTTAAAACCTGGGAAGGACACAGGAGATGCTTCTAGCTATGGACCAATATCGCTAACCAGTTGTGTTTGCAAGACCATGGAAAGAACGGTAAATATCCGCCTCATGTATTACCTTGAAACCTGGCATCTGTTGTCGCCTCCCAGTGTTTATTCCGCCTAAATAGATCCGCGGTAGATCACCTGGTCAGCTTGGAGGCTGCTGTACATAATGCTTTTCTGCAGAGACAGCACCTTTTTTTTTTCTTGGAGAAGGCATACGACACAACATGGCTGCATGGTATCTTATGTCAACTTTCGTGGGCCTCTTCCTAATTAAAAAAAAAAAAACTTCATGTCTTTCAGAACCTTTAGTGTTCGAAATGGGAACACTTATTCTCGGGACTTCATACGAGAGAATGGTGTGCCACAGGGTAGCATCTTGAGCATGACCTTGTTCGCTGTTGCTATCAATAGCATTATATCAGTGTTTAGACCACCCGTGCAGTGTGCTGTATATGTGGATGACTTCACCATCTTCTGCCGCACTTCTCCCTTGAGCATTGCAGAACGTCAGACCTAGTTGGCTGTTTGGTGTATTGCCACTTGGGCAGACGACTGTGGGTTCCACTTCTCCACTGCAAAGTTTCGGGTGGTCGACTTCTGCAGAAAACGTGGTATCTTTCCAGCTCCTGAACTAATTTTTAATTGTTCTGTTTTAAATGTATCAAGTCATGTTAAATTCTAGGGCGCTGAATTTGATGAAAATTTGTCCTAGAGGTGTCATAAGAAACTTAAAAACCAAATGCATGAGAGACATAATCTGGTTGAAAATGTTCAGTGGCCATAACTGGGGTATGGACGTACAGTCTCTACTGCGACTTATATAGCTCTCGTCCACAGTAAACTGGACTATGGCAGTGTGGTTTTCTCCTCAGCACTGCCGTGTGTTTTGAAAATGTTGGCTTGCGTTCACCAAGCCGGAATCCGTATTGATGCTGTTGCATTCCGCACCAGCCGTGTTATTAGTATGTGTGAGGAGGCTGGTGAACTACAACTGCATTACATGCGAGAACAACTCCACATTTAGTATGGTGTAAGGGTTGTCTGATCTTTCACACATACACAACTCTTCATTTAACCATCCCCTGGTATAGATAATTATGTTTCGACGCCACGAGATACTCGGCCTGCGTGTTAGATTTGCACATGCCGTGGGGCAGTACGAGATATCCCCGGTCATGGTGCCACTACCACATCTGGAAGAGCCGTGGTTGATACACCAGGTTGATGTAAGATTCGATATGGTGAAATTTAGTAAATCAACTACACCTCCAATTGTATACCAAGGTCTTTTTAATGATATTTTACATCGTTTGTTTGCTACTTTTATTTGTTTTTTCACTGATGGATCCAAGTCGGATGCCTCTGTTGGTTGTCCGTTTGTTAATGGCAGAGATATATATTTGGAATCCATCCATCATGTAGTGTTTTAACTGCGGAGCTTTTTGCAATTTTTTAAAGCTCTATGTTCAATAGGTAGGGGGTTTCACTGTAAATGTTTAGTGTGTTCAGGTCCGTTGAGTGCCCTTACGGCCCTAAAACACGGCTCCTCGTCCCACCCGGTCGTTTCCATAATCAGGAATAAGCTAGCGGTGGCTGAAAGTAAGGGCGTCAGAGTCCCCTTTCTGTGGGTTCCAGGACATGTGGGCATTCCTGGTAATGAGGTTGCCGATGAGGCAGCGAGAGAAGCGTGCATGCAGCCTTACACCTTGTGACCTTCGTGTCCCTGTGTGTGATGTGCTGCACGGTGTACGAAAAAAAAATCTGGAACTGTTTGGTTTGTAAGTGGTGTTCCCTGCCACTAACGAATAAGCTCAGGACCATCACAGACTCGCCAGGTTCCCAGAATCTCAATCTCCGGCTGACCCGCAGGGAGGATGTAGTTCTAACGAGACTCCGTATCGGCCTCACTTTTCTTTCACATAAACACCTGAATGTGATACCTGTGGCACTCCATTGACAGTGCATCATCATCATTTTGGAGTGAGCAGGTATGACCAGTCCCTCCGCACTTTGAACTTTAGTAACTAGCTTAGACAATTGCTGCGTGATGGGAGCATATATGTGAGCAGCATCCTCCCATTTTTACGTGCTGTGTGTTTTTTAATATGTTGTAATATGCTTGTATTGTTATAACAGTTTTAATGGGTTTGCTTGAACTACTGATGCTTTGGCAAGTTTTAATTTTTGCCGAGTTTTTATATTTTAAGGTTTTGGTGTTTTATCGGAGTTTAATTTGTTATACTTTTTTAAGTTTTAAACATGGTTTCATGCTTTTAGTGTTTTAGTATTTTAGTATATTTTTTGTTTTAGAATTTAGCCTCGTTTTAGTATTTGTCTTGATTTTGTCTTTTAGTCTTCTTTTAGTCTTTTTCTAGTCTTTGTCATGTTATAATCTTTTAGTCTTGTTCTAGTTATTTAGTCTTGTTATAGTATTTTAGTCTTGTTCTAGTCTTTTAGTCTTGATCTAGTCTTTTAGTCTTGATCTAGTCTTTTAGTCTTGATCTAGTCTTTTAGTCTTGTTCTAGTCTTTTAGTCTTGTTCTAGTCTTTTAGTCTTGTTCTGATCTTTTATTCTTGTTTTAGTATTTTAGTCTGGTTTTAGTATTTTAGTCTTGTTTTAGTATTTTAGTCTTGTTTTAGTATTTTATTCTTGTTTTAGTATTTTAGTCTTGTTTTAGGAATTTAGTCTTGTTCTATTATTTTAGTATTGTTGTATTCTTTTAGTCTTGTTCTGGGCTTTGTCTTTTTCTGGTCTTTTATTCTTGTTTTAGTATTTTAGTCTTTTTTTAGTAATTTAATCTTGTTTTAGTAATTTAGTCTTGTTCTATTATTTTAGTATTGTTGTAGTCTTTTAGTCTTCTTCTGGGCTTTGTCTTTTTCTGGTCTTTTATTCTTGTTTTAGTATTTTAGTCTTGATTTAGTAGTTTAGTCTTGTTTTAGTAATTTAGTCTTGTTCTATTATTTTAGTGTTGTAGTCTTTTAGTCTTGTTTTAGTGTTTTAGTCTTGTTTTAGTGTTTTAGTCTTGTTTTAGTGTTTTAGTCTTGTTTTAGTGTTTTAGTCTTGTTTTAGTGTTTTAGTCTTGTTTTAGTGTTTTAGTCTTGTTTTAGTGTTTTAGTCTTGTTTTAGTGTTTTAGTCTTGTTTTAGTGTTTTAGTCTTGTTTTAGTGTTTTTAGTCATGTTTTAGTGTTTTTAGTCATGTTTTAGTGTTTTAGTCTTATTTTAGTATTTGCGCAGTATTTTATTATGTATTTATTTTTAAGTCGGGGAGAGTGTTGTACCTTGGGATACTTTTCAGTTACATCTGATTTTCTGAACTGTTAATAAGCGCACTCGCTGTTTCTTGTACACAATGAACACTTACATACATTAGCTGCATGACTGCTTTAGAAAACACACATGATGTGCAAACAATTTTTTTTAAAGAAACGTAAAAATGCATTGTTGCAAAGTGGACCATGGTACACTATGCTCGTGTACCTTGGGACAAGCATCCTGTACCTTGGGCCATACTTGAAAAATTAAACGAAATGTTTGCAAAACACTAGTGGGATTAAGTAATATATTTAAGAAGCACAATGTGATATTAAAAATCCAATACTAACACAAACAATGCAACTAACCCTCATAATGTGCCTAAGGAAGAAGTTAATAATAAATTACTAAAAAATATTACACTTTCACTAGCACAAATTTCATTTTCTCAAGCAAATATTAACAACCAACAATTGCCAAGCCTCCCGTATACTCCACAATATTAAAATAGTAAAAAACTATGAAAAAGCATTGTATTACATCAACATTACACGTATTAATTAAGCACCGATTCATCATGACAAGCAAATAATAGAAAAATATCAATAAATAGTCCAAAACATCTTGAATAAGGGTTGTAAACAAAATTAAATCCAAGCAAACAATGAATTACTTAAGAATAGCTTAGAAATTCACTTATTTATAATGGCAAGTAAACAATGATAGGTTCACGAAAATTAGGAATGTCTGGTTTAACAGGAACTACAATAATCACATCTGTATGTTTTCCATTCATGGCCTTCTATCCCACCACAAAGGCAATGAGTCCAGCGACCACATTCAATGCATCTGCACCACTTTTCCCCACTGCAGTCAGCCTTCTTAGAATTGCGGCAGTAAATGCATTCTACATCAGAACTGTTCAGACTTCCATCATCGGTAGACTTGTCTACTTGAAGAATGAGATCTTCAGCCCCACTTTCAGAAGATGATGACGACTCTACTTGTTTGTGTTTCTTCACTTGGTATACAGAATCGGAAAGTTTCCCCTTACCGGATTTTGTTTTAAGCACTTCACCTAAATCCCTCACCACTTTAAAAGAACTTTTTTCTTTGGAGCTTGTTTCTTTTGCTGCTGTTTTCCTTTTTGTTCCCGTATGCTTTGTTTTTCTGGAGTATCTGTAGCTATCATAGTCTTTCCTGCTCTTCTTCCTCTATTCGATGTTTTTCTTGGTGCAGCCTTCGGGTATGGTAGAATGTCTTCAGGGGTGACCATTTTCTTCACTTCTCTTAATTTGTTAGGTGTTAGGTATTTTGTAATTTTTATTGACGGAGAGGAAAAATGAGGTTGAGAACCATCTGAGAAAATATATATAGCAATGGTGGAAACAAAGTTTAGTCGTCACGTAGAACACCTTAGATGAGACAATGGCGGAGAATGTATCTCAGGAACTATTAAGGACTTGTGTGATTCCCAGGTAATAACAGTCAAATATACATTACCTAAAAATCCTGCACAGAATGGAGTTGCTGAAAGATATAACTTTACATTACTTGATCGTGCTAGATATTTGATTATTAATGCGGGTGGCGAGAAGAATCTATGGGGAGAAGCCGGCCTTTCGGCTGCCTACATAACCAACCATAGAGCGACAGCATCATTACCAGCAAAAGTTACTCCAGCAGAGCTATAGTATGGTTACTGTGATTTAAGTAAAATCAGAATATTTAGCTAAGTTGTATATGCTTGTGTTCCTAACGAAGAACGACAAGGGAAACATGATGCACATTCCCAAAAACTGTTTCTTGTTGGAGACTGTTTTGTGGGATCAAGCAAAAGGGAGAGTGATTGCTGCAAGATCTGTAATATTTGCTGAAAATAATAATTTTCATACTGTCTCTAGCATACAAGAAAATTAGACTGTGATAGTCGCAAAGTAAACTGTAATATACGCTCATGCATGACCATAGCTTATTTTACTCTCCGAATGAATGTGTGCGAAGGTCAGTGAACTATAAAAACAGTGATTTGGTATTAATAAAAGAAGTTCAGTGACTCTCGAAAAAGGTTACAATAAAACAACTTCGCCAATATCATATTTAATTACTCTCAAGAATGTTTTCTAATATCATCTGCTAAACATAGTAAATTGTAAACAGTGCGAAGTGTTTTTTTTAAATTCCATGTTCAGTTATATATTTTTCAGAAAGAAAGCAAAAAATATCCATGTTCGGCACTGATTAGAAGCTTTTCAGATAACCTCTACTTACATCAGTGAATTAGTTTGTGCGTTATTAAGAATATTCTGTCGTAGGATATTTTTTGTGTTAAAGGAATTTCAAAGCGAGACTTTATTGCATAAGTGGTGATTTGTGAATTTACAATAATGTACATTCGTTTTTATTATATTCTTAGAAACCATATATTCCATGTAAGAAATACTATTTAATTTTAGGAAAAGAATAGAATCAGCAAAAATTCATATACATATAATATATTATTATATATAGAAATTACGCAATCAAATATTTCAAATAGGTTTTTGTACTGTTATATCTTCCAAATTTTGTCTTTCATATAAATAATCGATAATGAACTTATTAAAGCTTTTCGCATGTGTGTATGTGTACACTTATAATATTAATTAGGGTAAAATTGACGAATGTGTGTTTATCAAACTATGCTCAGTTATTTTTAACAACGCTAAGTAACTCTGGCAGGCGATTCTTTAAAAAATGCTAACTCTTTGAAGTGTAGCTGGAAAAGCTTGTGACTTGCTGTGTAACTACTTCTGAATTACGTAGTTGAAATATCTCATTCCCTGAAATTATTGTAACGATATTCTGGTTTTAAAATGAATTATTTACGTAAATTTGGATTTAGTCCTACATTTCAATAATTTACCGTACGATAAAAAAGTGGGCCTTGTGTTTTCAAACTACATGCTACAGTTTACGAGAAAATGCAATATCATGCTTTGTGTTTGATATTCGTAAACAACTGTGACATTCGAGGTAAAAACTGAAGGAAACCATTTTTGTTTGCCATGCGTGGTAGGTTGACTATTATGCAAAGTAAATCACACAATTTTTGTTTTCAAAATATGCGACGAGATATCTTTTACAGTCTACATAGCTCAGGCTATCAGGCAGTGTTGTTTTGAACTATCCGGAAAATAGTCTTGCATCCAGATATGAGGATACTCGTGTCAAAGGTGATGCTCGTACGAGAACTGCTGATCGCTTTTTGTTTTGTGTGCATTGTAGAATGTGTGTAAGTTTTGGTATTTTACTTAATATTAAATTCTTCACTTAAAATCTATGATTGAATTTTGATTAAGAATAATGTGTTTTGTAACATTTTAAAAGTTTTTCAAATATATTAACAAATTGATACCATTGTATACTTAATACATATTGGGTACGATTAAATAAATTAAGAAATAAATACAATTCAAAAGTATTTATTTATTTTGCAAAAAAAATGTTCAAGCACAGCTTATCTCTGTGATTGTCAGTGCATAAAACAAACAGGAACTGCAAAATCAATATTGAAAATGGAACATATCTAAACACACAAGCATACTCTTTAAACAGGAAATTGCTAAATTAACATTAGAAACTGTAGGACCAATAATGTAAATACACAAGCATATACTTCAAACAAGAAAATAAATACGAACATTGAAATATGTAACAAATATTACTGTTACTTCAGCTTTCGTTTTAGTAATTTTTCTTGTTTGATTTTGTTCTCTATTTCGATTTTTGTTGCATTTTAATTCATGATCCAATATACACAACTTTTTAAAGTAGATTTTTAAGTAATTTCGGACTTCCTTTTTTGTACTCTAGTGGAGTGTTGGAGGTTTCTGAAACATTTTTTGAAGCTGCTTCTATATTTTCGTCCACCTTCATTTAATTTTTTTCATACACTCGATGGTTGACATCCTTTGAGTATATACTTTTGATGTTGTAACGCCTTTTGTGCCAGCAACAGGCCTTACCAAAAGAAGTTACAACTTTAAAGTTGAAAGGGGGTTTGAATAATCAAGTCATCTAAAACAATTAACGAATAATTTGCAAGGGAGAAGGATCAAGTGCGCCATTCAGCCTTTCACACTGCTTTAATTTTAACGAAATTAGGCCATAAAATTACATGCAAAATCCAGCGTACCTACAAGTTGATTAATAGTATGTAAAAATATTTTGTCTGTACATCGCTGGTACAAATTATTAACACTTCAAACATTTCAGATTCAATTCAGACCAGACTCAATAAACAATCCTCAAAAAGAAGATAATTACTTTAACTCCAATTTCTTGAAATTACGATACTCAAAACTTGAATAATTCTCGTTTTTTACCAAAACCGTTTCAAATACATTAAAAATAGTGAATTACTTTTACAAGAATGTTTTAATTATTTAGCAATTTTGCTTGGCACTCTCATCAGTTTATATAATCACGTAACAAATGGTTTACTTCATATGATACAGCTTTGTAAACGCAATAAAGGCATGGCAAAGTTATCGATGCTGAAGGAGCAGAGTCCCGTGAGGCTGACAGTCTAGCAAAATGCAGATCTCCTACCTTGCACTTTGAGGAGCACCAAACTTTAGAAAATGCCCCTCCTAAGGCATGAAGCAGTAGTCGAATCGGCCGGCCAAACAGGCACGAAGATCTCGCCCCGCACAAGAAGAAAAAGCCATGCTCCGGACTTTTCACAGTACAGCAGTAATGGGCTCACCAAAAACCCCAGACATAGTTGTAAACTTTAGCCATGATAATCAAGTAAAAACCGTCACTACGCCTCGTTCTACATACCTCCATGTCAGACGTAAAAATTCGTTATCGAATTCCGTCGCAGACCATTAAGAAACTCCTTTAAAACTTGTGTTGTACACAAGTATAAACTAGAAACGCCACCATGTACTTCTCAGTCTTTGATGATGCGTCCAAAACACCACGACATGGCGCAACGACTTCTAAGTACATTTTACTCACCATTTTCCGCACTGGGGACACTAACAGAGCGCGTATTTTTGCGGGCGTACTATCGACTACATACAAAACTAAGCATGGCAGAAAACAAACGTTTATATGTCACGAAGTATCACAACTTTCGCGCGAACGATTAGCACGCATAACTGCCGAGTCCAAATCGCTAAAAACTCCGTTAACCCAAAGGTGTCATACCGGCCCGCATGCGCACGGACACACATACTCGTGCGCTGAACACCTGCTTGGTCCCGAAGCAAAGCAACAAGTGCCTCACCCCTCCTTCCTCGCGACCTGCTTTGACAACTCCTGTAACGCCACCAGATAGCGCCACAAAACACGCGCACATGCTTCTAATGACGTCAGCCTGACGATTAGTAGATCCTACACATTATAAATGACAGATCGCTGCGCTATATATAGGAAACTACTAACAATGAAATTATAATTTCTGAAACACAGAAATTGTCATTTCAGCTTGGGTCTTTGTTCATGCGACTGGACGCAGTCTTCCAACTCGACATCTGTCTCCTAAAATGCATAATTACAAGTCTGACAGTATTCAATTCAGCTAATTTGTTCAATACAGTAATTTAAATGAATGGGCAATACACACTATAAAAAAGACAAGTATGAGTATACTGACCACCTCTTGGGAAGTAAGTGCAGTTGTGATTTAAGGGGGATTTATCCCTATTATATTTTTTGTCTCTGTTTGCCACAACATCAAGCTTCGTTAGTTTGTGGAAATTTAGAATAAGTTATAAACAGTATTTTTAAGAACTTTAGCTACTAAAAATTCGCTTTTAATACAATACAATGCATAAGAACTCCCTTAATTGATGCTTGTAGATAGAACATACACAAAAGGGCGAACACATTCCTCCGCCTACTAGGCCGGCTTCATCAGGCGACTAGTGCAGGCATACTGAAGTCTATTGTCCAGCAGGGCCCAAAATGGTAGTCCACCAATAAAATATTCAGCTCCTGGATTTTCCTGCTATTGGACATGTGCGGTTTCAGTAGAATTGCTCATATATTTCTTAACCTGTAATTGTCAGGTTAAACTGTTTTGGTTGCATTCTATGTTGGTAGTGGCAGTAATTAAATAAATGTGATCATTAAGTCTATTCATAAATATACTTTGGCTTATTCCTTGCATCTACCGCATCAGAACACCACTGCTGAATTAAAACATTGGAATCTGACACAGCTGTGTATCACCAAATCAAGAAAGCCACCTGACTTCAACGTTAGATAACCTCCTTGCCTACTTCAAACTTCCCGCCGCACCTTCGTTTGCCCTCTGGCAGCAAGGTGCACTGGTTACCTGTACAACAGAATTCAGCGTGCTTTCACTCGCCGCCTCACAAAGCCAGTCTAGCCCGAGAAACGTTGCAAACGCACTTCCACGGAAACATGGTTCATCCTTTTGTGTATGTTCTATCTAGAGTCACTATTCTGTGAGTACTTGAGCATCGTATCATAAGTGTACAAAGTAATTAGTAGTCTCTTCCCGCTATATCAAAACTCAGCTATTGTCATCATGTAAACCTTATAACCATAGGCAGATAATAATTTATCCTCGAGAGCAACTATACATGCTACAGTACAAACGAACCAATAAAGAGATAAGGGCGGGTCATAAGATATCTGATCTTAAGAGACTGGAAACAGGAATAAAGAAAATGTTATAAATGCCGCATTACACAAAAAAAACACAATTCAATGCTGAAAAAGTAAAAAATATGGGAGACCAGGGCATGTTTACACAGATTTATGTTAATAAAGTTTCTATTTTTTTTCCAAAGATTTTTTTAACCTTAAACCATCTACAGGTATTGAGTAGGCACTTGGGAGTTTATAGACAAAATTTGAATGTCAATACATGTTGACTAATATAGTTTAAAAAAATGTATGCCTTCGCCGAGTGTGTAAACTAAGCCTGCTTACGGGGTTAG
Source organism: Medauroidea extradentata (assembly GCA_003012365.1). Lineage (NCBI taxonomy): Eukaryota > Metazoa > Arthropoda > Insecta > Phasmatodea > Phasmatidae > Medauroidea > Medauroidea extradentata. Next base: position 84,001 of record PNEQ01125960.1, on the reverse strand, counting down.
TTTACACACATCCAGGGGCAAGTTTACACATTCTCCTACACTTCATTTTAAGTTGTGAAAATATATGAAACCTCAAATTTGCTGCGATACTTATTCATATTGAAAAAACTTCGCAATATAAATCACACATGACACCTAATTTACTATTCTGTGAACTATAATAAATAGTAAAATTTACTAGCTAATTATAGTGCTTACATTACAGCAGTACAAATGTATTTGTTTCATTTTAACTAAGCACAAATTTCATAAGTAAGCAAGAGTGATTAATTCTTATCTATCAGGATGCATTTTTAACACAAACAAATTTTTAAATGAAATATAAAATTATGAAAAAAGATTTTAAACTCATCAATGTCTAGTGATATGATCACCCACTGTCATTGTCACTATCGTTGTCACTGTTTCAATTTATGCATACAAAAAATACAGCATCTCCTGAAATACAATCATCGTGTGCCCACCACTTACACTTATTGCAACTCACCCACTGTTCTCCCGAGACTGACTTACTGAAAGGCCCCAAACAGTATATGCATAAACACTCTTCTTTTTCTTCATCTGAATACGAGTCATCAGTATTTTCCTTAATAGCTCTACTTTTTTCACTTATTCTTTGTTTAGGGTGTTAACCTTTGAGAATTTTGGAATCTTTTGAAGCAAACAACTGTTTCTTGCTATTAACCCTTCTGTTTTTGTTTTCCCTGTTTTTAATCTTCCTTTTCTTTGATTGCGCCTGTTCTTGTCTGAGAGCTTCCTTGACTGGTATATCAGCCAGTATAGCGGACTTTCTTTTCTTTTTTCCTTTTCTGGTTTCCTTTCTTGGTGCCGCCTTTTCGAAAGGCCTCAGCTGCTCAGGTGTTAGGCAAGACAACTGCTTTAAAGTTGTTGAAGGCCTGCTTGAAGAAGAATGGGTAGGCCATAGTGGTTTAGAAGTGTTATTAAATGTAGGCAATGGAGATTTACTGCAAGAAGCATTTTGCACTAAATTCAGGCTTGACAGTATGTCTAACATTGTTAATGACCGGATGCCCTAAGACTTCAGTTGGTATAGGTGCAGGTCTGTCAGTTACATAGGAAGGCATATAATCAACATCATAAAAAAATGTCACGATTCAATGGGTATATGCTAGTGACTCTAAATCCCGACATTATATTTATGGGCGTTGCTACTGGGGGAATACTTGTGGCTAAAATAGAAGGTATGTCATGTATTGTCATATGGGGTTTGTGTGCACTCATCCATGCATCACATGCGCTGTTAACAAATTTCTTTAACGGACCATAAACACTACGGTTGAGCGGCTGCAGTTTATGGCTACAGTGAAGGGGGAATGACAATAATGTCACAACATTGCTCTTGAAGTAGTCCAAAACTGTTGATGACAAGTGGGATTCATGGTTATCTAGTAAAAGAAGGCAATGTTGAGTGATTGAGCACCTTATGTGGGAAACAAAATGTTTAGCAAACAAAGTTTTCTTCCACCATCCATCCTGATGGATTGTAATATTCACAACCTACTGGGCCATCCCTCAAAAAATTTTGCTGAAACTTGACTCTAGGAAATACAATAAATGGTGGAATAAATGTCCCTGCAGCGCTAACTGACAAAGCCACTGTAACTAATGAGCCTTTTCCGGCCGAGGTCATTTTTCCAATTTGCCTAAATCCTCTGCGTGCTATAACTCTATCCGGCGTTTGAACAGTTGTAATGACGGTTTCGTCTACATTCAAAATATCGGCACGGCCTACATTCAGTCTTTTAATGACAGTTGTGAGGTTGTCAAAAAACGCCGAGACGTTCGTACGGTTGAAACTTATAGCGTGAGTTAAGCTTGTAGCCTGAGGAGTCCTAATAGAGAGCCTTTTATGCCTTTTAAAAACCCACTTAGCCAATCAGGACCTGTCACTCCATTTTCAGCCCACGAGGGGGGAATCTTTCTGTTACAAGAAACTGCATAAGTGTAAGCAAACCGCCGTACTTCTTTAGGGGTAAGCACAAAATATATATCAGATGCTTTCATGAGATATTCTTCAAGCATTTCTTCTTGTTCAGGCTCGAATACGTGCACAAATAAAACCAGTACATATTACTTATAAAGGGACCTGATAAGCATTAATTCAATTTAGGTAACCTGATTTTAAATTATGAAATGGTGAAATATGACCTTGTATTCTGTATCACTCCGGATAAAATAATAGTGGTTATTATTTTTGGGGTAGTTTAATATTTTTGCCAAAACAAAAATAGGACAAAACCCAAAAGTTGCCTACCTACGTAGGGAAGTATAGTCCTAATGGATTAAAAAGTGAAATATTTTTGCAGACCTACTTACATTTCGTGGCTTAACATATCCAAACATGGCCCAGGGAAGCGACTCAGTTGTTAGAGGAAGTGGTGTTGTCTCAGAATGTGGTGCAATCTCTATGCGTGTTGCCACTTTAGGTTTTTATGCTACCTCAGCATGTCGTGCCACCTCATAATGTTGTGTCGTCACAGGATGTCGTACCACCATAGGATGTAGTGCCGCCTCAGGATGTGATAATGCCTCAAAATGTCATAATGCCTCAGGATGTGATAATGCCTCAGGAATTCGTGCCGCCTCAAGATTTGGTGTCGCCGCAATCGGTGGTGCTGACTCAGGATGTCGTGCCATCTCACTTGGTGATGCCAGCTCATGTGGTGATGCCAGCTCATGTGGTGATGCCAGCTCATGTGTTGATGCCAGCTCATGTGGTGATGCCAGCTCATGTGGTGATGCCAGCTCATGTGGTGATGCCAGCTC